>JAOTON010001054.1:0-84246 GCA_034440635.1 Lepas anatifera | reverse complement strand
CAGCGGCTGGATATAAGAATGTCTAGCTTTCTCTCATTTTGACTGAGATCGTGAAATTTTTGGCCAAAAAATGGGAGCCAGGCCCCCTGGCCCCAGCATTTTCCCGGCTGCTGCGCTATGCGGTTAAGATTTGTCAAAGTTTATACAATTTTAGGCGGCATTGGGGTAAACCAAACTGCTTTTGCGTCATCGCGAAAAATGTCGAGGAGCGTCGAATCTGCCCCTTAAGGACGAGGGTTAAAGCATAGCACACTGTTGGGTCCATTATGGTGTAAACCGTCAGTCCATTATGGTGTAAAGTGTCGGATTTCTAGGTTAAACGTGTTCTTACTTATAAATAACTTTACTTAACTTTACTATACTTATTGCATAAATGAAATCCTATTCTTTTCAGATTAACACGCGCCCCGCTGTGAGAGGGGCGAATTCATATCTCCCCTCCTGGTTTTTTTCCAAGTAACCTTAAAACGAAGAGACGCAGAACAACGAAACTTACAGAACCTTATTCCTGATCAATTTTACATTCTGACCAAATTTTTGGTTAAGGTCATGTCAGGTCAAGGATTATTCAGGGTCAAGTGACCCGACCTCAAAATTACGACCTCAAAATCACCATTACGAGTTTGAAGCAGCGCCCCGGGAACGTTCGCTTGAACCGATTAGTTTGAACTTCCACAATTTGATAAGGTCATTCTGGTCTACAAATCTGCTATCTCGGAATTTTGATATTGTTGACCTAAGGTGGCACAATCCATTTTTTGGTCACCCCACTGTTGCCAAGTCCTGGTGAAAAATAGAATGGGCTCGTTTTCCGTAAACACTGGATAGATAAAGCTGAAAATCATAAAACTGTCTAGTGTCTATTCTTACCACGATCTTGACCATAAAGTTGAGTTTTTGAGCATCTGACCACTCAAAAGGTCATGTCATGTCACAGGAGCAGAAGTGATTGTTTTTTTCAATAACTTCTCACTGGTTGAGAAAAGGCTTCCATTTTGCTTTGCATTATTCAACATATTGTCACGAAGTCGATTGATATGCAGCATGACCATACCAGGTCACTATGTGACCCTGACCTAACTCGAGGTCAGGTCATTTTTGACTATTTGACCTAGAAAGGTCATATTATACATCGTCCGATTTGCCGCGAAGAGAGAAATCGAATGATGTATAAGGAATTTACTCTAGCTCCCCTGAGGGGAGCAGATCTAGAGAGAGAAACGTACACTGCTCTATTTGCTTAAAGCCTGTGGAGCATTCTTTGACCTATGCTGACCTCAATTTTGACCTGAAATAAAAATTATCCTTATAAATCTACTTTGTCTTGTCTGGGCTTTCAGACGCCGCCCCTAATTTTTCTTTGGCTTTCGTGGGGAACGAGATACGGAAGAGGGGGCGAAAAGCGCCCCCTGGCAAGTGCGTCACGGAAAGGACCCCAGCGGGGCGAAATGTTAAGTCACTTGCCTTGGCCTCATGACCTGACCTAGCATGACGGTTAATTTTCTAAAGATGAGGAATTGATCAAGGAAGATATACAAAAATACGGTGACGCAGCGCCGCCGTTTTCCCCTATCCTTGAAGAACGATATGGAGACCATCAATGCTCTTCTCGGACAGACTGAAGGTTAAGCACAAATACGTTTCCCAGATATTGGCCCTGATTTCCCTCCCACTTCTCCAACAAGCGCTTCAGCCAAATGCACCAGCTACCACATGTTGCCGATTTGACCCTGCTTTGGTACGTATAGCAGCTATGGACAGGTCTGATCTACATACAGCGCCAACCCTCGCCCCACCAGGGAGGCCATCGATGGCCCCCTAAGGTTTTTCCGGGATAGCAGAAAAACGACAAGGCGCAACACCGCGGTTGAGGACTCTACCTCTCACTTCATAATTTTCCCATCATCCCTGAAATGTTTTACCCCGGGTCACCCAAGGTCAGGTCACCAGACGAGGTCAGCCAAAGGTCACCTCACTTCAACTTTAGAGCTCTGCTAGGCACATTTCGAGAGATCGATCGATTTGAAACTTCCTACACTTCATGACCCCTCCAGGGTCTACAAAGTGTATAATCCGGGTTTTTTCGATTTCGTGCCCTGAGGTCAGGTCACGGAAGCGACCTCTCCCCCATTGGAAAAGCATGGGAAAAAGCTGTTTCATGATATAAAAGCCACAAAAATGATTGCAAATACTCAGATTGCTCAGAACAGCGTTTTTGAACACCCTTTCACACGGATCCCAGGGGTCATATTTGCCCTTTGACTTTTCCAAGGTCATCCAATGTCACCAGAGGTCAAAAACGGTATTTTGACAATAACTTTTGACCTAATTAAGCTAGAGCGGTGAAACAAACGCCGTCGTGTTTGTCTTGTCACTGGCTTTCATTTGATATACAGCAAAGATCACTTTTTGACCTTTCGTGACCTCAGGTCACGATGGGTCACCAGGTGACCTCTGGAGAATCGGCTCCACCTGGCAGGAGAAGTCTTAATGTTCCACATAGCGGAAATTGGACTGGCAATTTTCTATCAAATGTACTTACCAAGCCTCAATAGCTCTAATGGCACAGGAACATGCCCAGTTTGCTTAATCATTGCATATTTGAGTGAAAATAACCGATCTTGACCCTAATTTGACCTCTGGAGGTCAAACCATTGACCTGAGCACTAAAACATGTATATTAATTTCTTACTGAATTCATGCGAGCTTTCTATTGCACTTTGCAGATTTGCGCTAACGCCCATATTTTCGGAGTTAGAGGGGGCCATCCGATGGCCCCCCGGTGGAAGTGAAGGTGGCGCCAGACCCCCGGTGGGAGGCGCGGGTTAATGAATTCAGGACGAAATTTCAGCATACACCGTGCCATTTTGGAAAATAAGTCCAGCAGTGAACTTTCTTTTTTACTTTCTGAAAAACATGATCAAAAAGGAAACAACGACGAATCCAGCTGCACAACGAGTCGAGTCTAGTTGCACTCGATGATACTGCTTCTGAGACAACGGCGACACGGCAATTAACATTTTGGAAAACGCACTCCTTCAGTTTGGTCACAAAATAAAAATCTTTAATTTTCATGCACACCCCCACAGTCTACATGTTCTTCCATGCCATTTTATGAAACATCCATATCATTTAGAAAGTAATCTTTTAAGCTAAGAAATGATCTCTCCAGATGAATAGTTTCAATTGAGCTTCGAATTTCTTACCTGTTTTACTTAATTTGCTACATAATCCTGACAATAGGTCCTAGTAGAATGTCGCAGAATGGTTTTCGGGATGCTTTTGGAAGTTTCTAGGGGTGCTTTCAAAAGTTTTAAGTGGTGCTCGCGCACCCCTAAAAGTATACAAAAGTTACACACTGCTGCTTGCTTAACACAATTAAGACTTGGGGATTTCGAAACTAAATGCTCACGCCTACCAAATTCAAAATTCGGACTCCCCACTCCTGCTTGTGCGGATATCAAAATGAAAATACAGAACATTATTTTTCCTGCAATGTCCCCGTTCTGATCCTCAAAGAACTCTTATGGAAAACAGCATATCTACGATATTAAATTATTCTTTCCAGAAACATGCATCGTAAAAACAAGATTGACATATTAATCCATGGTAGAAATCTCCCCTCCAGGCGAGGACAGGGCAGTAGCTCACGCAGTTTTTCAATTTGTTCATGGCACAAAGAGCTTCGTTATTTAACCATAGACATTCAATTAATCATTTATAGTCAGTGCTCGATGTGGTGTAGTGAGCCGTGCACTTTCGATGGCGAGGTGGTCGCGGCGGTGCGGTGGCCTCTGGCGGCGCTGAGATGGCACCATGATTGTGTTTGCGTGGGACGCCTAGATTTAAGCGCTTCGGCGCTTATGCGTTCCTCGTAGCAGCCTTTAGTGTATTTTTTCTGAACCATGAAATAAATATTATGGATTATGGATGTTTTACCTTTGTTTGCGTATGTAAAAATGAACACCCTCAAAATAAGCGTACTTCTGCACCCCAGCGGCGCTCAGCCCACTACCACCATCTCGGTCAGCAATTTCCCGACAATCATACTGTTAGCACTTAATTTTTAGGGCTTGCCATGTCCACCGGAAACTGCATGAGAGCAACTGTGGTAAAACAACACAACTTTTTTTATTAAGGCATCCCTATACAACCGCTTTAGTGGGGTTGATTTTCAGTAAACTAGAATACATACGTTGTTTTAATTCATAATTATCCAGTTCAAATGACTTTACATACATGCTATGGGAGTTGCAATCATTGGCCTTAACCATCGCCCCCGTTGAGGGGTGCTTAAACTATCCCCCTTGGGTTTCTCCCGGCGGGACGAAATAAACGGCGGTGCGAAGCGCCACCCGTACTTGGCTCACCTTATCCTTGATCAATGCCGCAACTTTCCCAAAAAATTTTAAGGTTGGATAAGCTCAGGTCAGGTCACCAGTGCAGGTCAAGTGACCTCACCTCCAAATTTTTTTATAGGTGGCATAAGTAAAAATGGGTGAATATATCAGTGAATTGATACTTTTACCACATAATAGGCCCACCGAGTTCTACAACATATACTCCCGGGACTTTTCATATCGATGACTTAGGGTCAGGTACGAGATCATGATATCTCCATTGGAAATACGTGGGAAAACTGGAAATTGCTGTATTTGTGTAGATACAGCTGAAGCGAAATACCTTTCGCATTCTCCAAATCGTAGTATCCTGGGCCCCCTTTCCAGGTTCATGCTGCAATTTTGGACTTGTAACCTCTGAGGGATCACCTGGAGCTATTTAAGCAGTTCTTCAGGCTTGGGTCAATAAATTTGCAGGAAATGATGATACAGCTTATATTTTGATACCATTGCATTTCGGATTGCTATTGCGAGTCGATTAATATGCATATTGACTATGTTAAAATGGAAATTAACCTTGACCTAACGTGAGGTCGCGTCATTTATGTGTTTTGTCCTAGCAGAGTCATATTGTACATCATTCGATTCTCCATGACACGAGGAAGCGAATGGTGCCTAAAAAATGGTTCCAGCTCAACTCTGTCAGACGCTAGAGCCGAAAAACTCGGCTCAAGAATTCCACCTTTTTTCACCTGTCATAGCCTCAATATTGACCTGAGCCAAAAAGTGACCGATGTGGTTTCTTCATTAATTTGTATGAGCTACCCAACAGCGTCGCGTTTTTTTCGCTATTCCGCATATGAGCCTAGTTCGAGGGGCATGTTTGAACCCCCACCAGGGCGAAGGTGGCTAGGAGGCCCACTGGGGCGGGTATTCAGTGAAATGAAGTGTAGAATTTTTCTGATTTTTCGCAAAGTTACGAATCACCGTATTAAATTTGACACGTACATACATGCACTACCAAGTGGTTCTGGAAAGCCCCGAGTGTATGTGATATAACTGTGCTTTAGTATTCGTACCAGCGTGGTGGCTTCTAACAGACGCAGTAACTCTCAGGACTGTGATTTTCCAATATATTTAGGGGTGCTCAGCCCGTGGGAGGCGGCAACCCATAGGGATGGCAGAGCTGCGGGAGCGGCACTCTTCGTTGCGCCAAATCTGCTATGAATCAATTTTGGGCCGTTTACCGCACAGAGAACATTTTAATTGCATGGTGGGCAGCTATTCTACAGCTTTGCCAAGCCTTTTTCTTTTTTAGGCGTGATCCTAAAGCTGCATAAAGGTCTAAAATGAATCCAGTTCGAGTTGCAAATTCATCCACGATTGAAGCATATCAGTTTTCTGGGGGTTAAATTTTACCTTCGGAATGGCAGAGTGCATGGAAAGTGAAACAGAACCCAAAAACTATGGGAAAACTCACCGAGAGCTTTACAAGTAGCGTGTGTTTTTTCTGTAAACATGAATGAATATCACAACTTCATCGTACCTGTACATGTCCTGTATTTGTGCGCGAACACCCTTCTTTCCCTAACACACAGGGGTGGCAAGAATCAAGGCGGAAGTGATGAGTCAGGAGCGACACGAATCAGGACAAAGTAATAAGTCGAGGACGGCAGTGATGAGCCGGGGGCGATAGTTACAGACTAGGGACGGCACAAACCATAGGGTGGAGGTGATAAGCTGGGCGCGACAGTGATTGGCCCCGGCGACAGGAAACAAAACAAAGGTCATAAGCATGGCTGGGGATCTCTTCTCGATCCAGGGGGGGTCCTGGGTGGGTTAGCGCTGGGACGGCAATGCAAGCCCTATACAAAGCCAATGGGAGACCCAAAATCCAGTGGGTCCTGAACCCCCAACCCCCCGGGATTTCCACCCATGTTCATAAGTTGAGGGCGGCAGTGATGAGCCGGGAGACAATAGCTATGTACTATAGGCGGTAAAAATCAGTGTAAAGGTGACGTGAAAATGCTGTAAAGGTGACGTGAAAGAAGGTGAAATGCTCCGGGGGCGGCATGAATCAGCGCCACCGTTGTAAAAGGGGCGGCATGAATCAAGGCAGCAATGCTCAGTCGGAGGGTGACACGTATATTGGGGGTGCTCAAAACAGGATTGGGGTGCTCAAATTAGGATTGGGGTGCTCAAATTAGGATTGGGGTGCTCAAATTAGGAGAGAGAGAGAGAGAGAGAGAGAGAGAGAGAGAGAGAGAGAGAGAGAGGAGAGAGATTATTACACCCCTGGGATACTTTCGAATGGCGTGTTAAGGTTTGGCCCCATTTGCAGTTATAGAGGGATAAGGAGGGGAGGGGGGTTACGACGGCCTAATAAACACAATGCATAGTTTTCAAATGCACATTTCGCACTGTTCAAATCCACTGCAAGCAAACACAAATTCTGTAATAAAATCAACCAGTCAAATCAAGGAACACTGGATGATTTATTTGAATGACACTCGAATAGGTACTCACTCACACCGGAGGTGCCGTGCACCAGAAGAGCTCGATGTTTGACGAGGGTGGCAACTTCTCGTGTCATGTCTACACACTTCTGCACTATATGTTGTCTTAAGTCCTACCTTACACTGTCAATAATCCAATTTCGGCCTCGGACAGGTTTTAGCTATGCAACCGGCAGAACATATTTTCAAATTCACGGGCTCCTCACCACAGTTCCACCTCAACCAGTTTCTACTTGCCACTGACTGCCTCGCAAACACGGGCCTTGGCTAACGCTAATGGAATGCGGCCATACAAAAGGTCGGGTCCGTCCCCCGCCCAAACGCCCGAGGCGCGGTCGAGCGCGGAGGAGGCGCTGGCCCCGGCAGCGCGCCTCCGGTTCGTGACGCGAGAGGGGTGGAAACGCTGCGAGGCAGCGCGTAACCGCGAGCTCTCTTACCTGCTCACATAGCGATTCGCTTCTTCGACAAAGTATGAATTGAGTGCAAACTCATGCTTGCTGAGACGGAGCTCATACTTTCGTTGTGTGCATGGTACCCGTCGGTTCTGTATCTGTGTATGTATTAATCACCAACAGGCACATACCCAATTATAGGTGAAGTCAATGGAGGATAAAACGCATAATTACTAACAGTCTGCTCCTAAAACGCGCTAAAAAAACATTTCAAAACACAACAAGCGCAGACAATCGACCTGGTCACTGACCTATAATAGCTGCTTTAGGTGTCGTAAAAGAGGCGATACACTTCTTAAGTCGTCCAATAGGATCCGTAAAAATATCACAAGTTGGTGAGAAAGCTAAACAATTGTTTACAACACGAGGAGCCCGCACAAACACACACGATTGTACCGTGTTCACTCGACCAAAAGGCACATCTAAGAAAGTTGCACTAGCATTCCTGAAAGTTATAGATGGTACATTAGGGTCGGTTAAAAAAACATTTTTTTACTTTTCATACTCGAACCCATTTTTTCCCATCATATATTCAATTTTGATTTCAATGAGCCACATTCCAAGCTTCTACGACAACGGGAAACATCACCTCAAAACGGTTAAAGATTTCATGTTTTAGGCGCGATTGGCCGCCCGGCGTTGCAGTCTCCCCCTGTTGAATTGTGATGAAAGGGTGCATAACCTACCAGTAAAGACAGCGTGGCATGTGCGTGCGTATAAGAGCGGTAGATGAGATTTAACATGCAGGAATTTACTTGTCAGCTGTATTTGCAGCGCAATACAAATACATGTTATTCCACAAAAGACCTGAAATTAATTTGTTCAGCACCCTAGTACTCTAAATCCCGACAGCACAGGAATGCCTTCCGGAAGCGAACCTTTCTCTGGCAACATTCGTTGGTGAAGGTCGTTGGGGCAGGTGCTTCTCCCTATTCTCCTGCGAACTATTTAAGAGCTCTGATACTGCTAGAAGAAGACCCTGCTGCATATCTTTTACCCTTTGGATGGCTTACGAAATCTTCCACCAGCTTTACACCACGTTCTGTGCGACCGTTCACGACAGTAAGTTCTGGAATACCTTGAAACTGGGCTATACCAGCCACCAGCTTCTCAACGGAGCCATTTCATGTTAGAATCTTTCAGATTAAGGCTCTCGAATACCATGGCCAGCTGTCACGAGTGACAAACTGGCTGAGGATTAGTACCGAGCATTCACCGAGCTCTTCATAGCCTCTATCGGCCTCCTCTATCTTAAGCTTACGCTAGTCAAATGTGAATTGTTTGCTGTTTTGGCCAATTGTTGTGCGACTGGCTCCTTACCTCCAAGATGGGTGTTCTCACCAGCGGGACAGAATATAAATTTCTGTGCACAGATACCACAACTGATGGAAAATTGACTTTAGCACATTCAGGGCGATTTCTATATTAACTTAATGAAAGCACTACACTGCATTTTATGTATAGCTTTGAGGCTCATACAAGGCTATAAAGCTGACTATCCGCGACGGAGGAACCCAAATACATGGTTTAGAACCACTTACAAGGAAAGCCGCTAACTCTTTCCGGGGTCTGAGTGGCTCAATCGGTTAGCGCTCCCGCCCGGCTCGGCCAATGGCATTAATTATGTGCTGGATGTCGTGGGTTCGAGCCCACGCAGAGGCAGAATCTGGCGCCCTGCTCTAGCCCAGGTTAATTCTCTCCCTCTCGCCTCTGATGCCATATGACCTGAACAGTTGATGCGTTGTTTAACCCCAAAAATTATACTATTCAGTCTTTAAGTATCTTCTGGAAGGATGAACGGAATCTGACTCAGTAATAGCACGCACTTTGTGCCATAAATGTCCTATATTCCATGAATATGGCTCGCTGGTGGGCTCCGGGTCTTCCAAACAGCCATTTGTTGGAGGCTACCTCTCCTGACAGCCACACGTAAACCAGCTTGTGCAATTCGTGATTATCTTCTCAAGGAAAACAGAGCTGGCATGTTTTCCAGAACCAAAGCACTAGTCGGGCCTGATGATCCAGGAACGTTCCATGATAGGTCTTCCAATAAAAATGCTCCGGTATTGTGTAGAGGCGCTGAAGTCAATGTGCAAACGCATCTGTTATCTGTGACCAGAAAGTTATAATCTGCCTCGCAAATAATAATCACAATGCTGGAGGTAAAAAGGCAGTGACACAGCGTCTGGCCTAAACAGCAAAACCATCCACCTTTTAGTTGGGTAGGCTAAAGTTTCCGACAGAGGCTATGAAGAGCTCGGCTCGGTACCAAGCCTCTGCCGATTTTTCATTCCTGAAAGCTGGCTGGTATTCGAGCGCCTAAATCTGAAAGATTCTAACATGAAATGGCTCCGTTGAGAAGCTGGTGACTGCTATAGCTTCCCCTGTTTCAGGGTATTCCAGAACTTACTGTCGTGAACGATCCCACAGCATTGTGTGAAGCTAGTGAAAGATTTCGTGAGCCATCAAAAGGGTAAAAAATATGCAGCAGGGTCTTCTTCTAGCAGTATCAGAGCTCTTAAATAGTTCGCAGGAGAATAGGGAGAAGCACCTGCCCCAACGACGTTCTCCAAAGAATGTTGGCAGACAAAGGTTCGCCTCCGGAAGGCATTCCCTGTTCTGTCGGGATTTAGAGTACTAGGGTGCTGAACAATTTAATTTCAGGTCTTTTGTGGAATAACGTGTGCTTGTATTGCGCTGCAAATACATCTGACGAGTAAATGCCTGCATGTTAAATCCCATCTACCGCTCTTATACGCACGCACATGTCACGCTGTCTTTACTGGTAGGTTATGCACCCCTTTCATGCCAATTAAACAAGGGGAGACTGCAACGCCGGGAGACCAATCGCGCTGGAAACATGAAATGTTTAACCGTTTTGAGGCGACCTTTCCTGTTGTAGATGCTTGGAATATGGCTCATTGAAATCATAATTGAATATATAATGGTAAAAAAGTGGGTTCGAGTCTGAAGAGTAAAAGAGTTTTTTAACGACCCTAATGGTACATGAAGCGAGAAACATTCCAAAAGATGAGATGATGCGGTGAGACCTTGAAAAACCTTGCTTGTGAATAAGATGTCATGTTGTACACGCCTTGCCAGTAAAGTACGAACATCACAAAACCTCGTCAATTCCTCGTAATCTAATGGTGGGCTGGGTGGGTCAACATGGTTCGCAAGCCACAGCAAAAACTTGTGCTGGATTTTTTCTACACGGTCCAGATGGCATTTTGCGGCTCCAGCCCCAACCAATGAACAATACTCTAATACTGACCGGAAAATAGCATTAAAAGCCGCCACGGCGGCCTTCTAATTCAGCTTACATCTAGCGGAGGCCGTCTGGAAGGTTCTGATTAATAAACCGAGTGATCTGTTTGCTTTGGAAACCATCGAGTTGATATGGTCGGAAAAGGTAAGCTTTTAGTCAAGAATGATTCCCAAATCTTTTATGAAAGAAACGTTCTCCAAAATTTTTCCGTTGATTTTATAAGCCGAATTGATGATATTGCGTTTTAAAGGTTTCGAATTCAGACGCTATTGATGATGTTACAAAAATCATAGAACTTAATAGCTAAGTTTATTTTCATTGCATAGGCGGATGAAAGTTTATATTCAGCGCATTTTCGACCTGGACCACGACATATGGGGGTGTGCCACTTTTGGGCGGCAGCAAAACATATCGCGGGGGCGCCAAAATTCGAATCCTGGGGAATGGGTGGAAGCGACACTTCAGGGGGCATTATCGACCTTTTAGGGCAATACTGCGGTCATTCCATGGGCGCCAAGTGTTGACCGGGGGAGGGGAACATTCCCTTTCCCTGAATGTCCCCTGGATAAACCAACACTCACGGTACATAAAATATTGGTCCGTGACCAATTATGACCAACAATATTAGTTCCTGTTTGGTTCTCGAAATTATAATTATGTCAGAACCATTTTTAGGTCCACAGGTCAACGAGGTCGCTAGATAGAGGCCATGAAAGTTTCGGGGCTAACACAAACATTGAAGCAGGAATAATTTTTCTATCTTAAAAGTGGCTGATCTAAATTAGTTTGAATGGATATCGCTGGATACAAGATACAACAGTTCATATAAAAATAAAGCTTTGACATCAGGTCAGGTTTTGACCTCGTGACCTTGTGACCCCTTCTTTAAATTCATAATTAAAAAACATATTCTCATTTTTCACTGGGTGCTCCTTAGGCCAGGGCATCTTTTAAAGGAAAAGTCAGTGGGGGGGGGGCATTTCTGGTGCTGGCCATTATGGTGTCTTCAGGGGAGCAAGACCTATTTTGAGGGGGTTTAATAAAGCTTAGACGCGATAGTGTTAAATGTTTCTCAATTTTTGTGCTATTTCGTGTCTAGAGATTATAGATGCTGCCCAGGGCTGACAGTTTTTTTCAACAGAAAAGGTCAAACCGAGTTAGACAAAGGGCCAAAGAGGGGCAATTATATCATTTTCACCAAAATAGCAAATAAACACAAAATGATTTTATCCACATAACCAGAACATTTGTTTGGGATCATCAATCTCCCCTCACCCACTTTTTAAACAACAATTTCATGATCTTAGTCAAAATGGGAGTAAACCGAAAATTTGTATAACCAGCCGCTGCGGAAGGCAACGAGAAGCCCAAATTCTAAAAGTTGTTGGTACTAACGTGGAAAGTTTGCTGTCAGCATCAGGTTAAAGTTTACCTGGCCCCCTCACTTTTTGCCGGTGGCGACGCTTATGTATGCTACCACCACAGTAATAAATAAAAAGGCTAAGCACTTCATACCGCCACACGAGCAACCAGTCTTACGCACTTTGACTACACCGTGTCCTGTCTAATCCACGAACGAGCTCTCAGCGCTGACGAGTGCCTGCTTGTGAAATGAGAGCATCATGCAATGTCACGGTACTGGCTGGGATGTGGGCTTCCGGTCGGATAGAGCAGGATGTTTGATTGGTTGTAGGCCAGCGTTCTTCTCCAGCGTTGTGACTAGTGGATACTGAGGCTGTTTTGCCGGGATTTCCCGTAACTAAGCGCTTTGTTTCGTCTTCGCACGATGGAGTAGACAGCCACGGGTGAAAATTGTATAACACAATTGTTGTGGATTGCCAATTTTGGACCAGAAATGGAACAAAGTAATAATTATCCGGGTGTGTTCTGTCTTATTTTCGTTAGGTGAGTCTGCGTTTGGTCAATTTTAAGTCATCTGTCTATTTCACTGGGGGCCAATTTCTGGGCACTGGGGAGCATTTCGGCCGACTAGGGGGCAAATGCCCCCCCAGTTAACATGTTAAAATATGGCCTGCCTCAGGGTATAAGCTAACCAATAGTGGGCGACCTTTGTGTAAATCAGATTTAGTAACAGGTCACAGAGGTCATCACCTAGGGAAAGTTATCGTTTTTGGACCATGAGCGGTTCTCCGGTCATCTCGGAAAAAATAGGTGGGGACTGGCCTGCAAGACCCCCTCCAGTGCACGTGTCAAAAAAGTTGTGAAGCGCCTTAAAGAGGTGATCTGCGGTGATGAGTGGTGATGATGCAGTGGTAAGCGGATATGAAACAGGAAAAGTTTGGAAATGTAAAACAGGGAAGCCTTAGGCAAAAACCATAAACCTAGCGATGTTTGTGCAAGAGGAACAAAATTATTGTAGCGATTGAAGGTCGATTTGAATATTTTTCAAGATTATAAGGCATATTAGAAGTATTTAGATGATAAGAAGTGATTATGAAAACAAGTGATTTAAACTCTCCGTTGCAGTGTAAGTTTATCAGAGCGTATACCTATTAATCAGCATAATCAGAATAAACTGACCTCAGTCGCTCGATGAGAATAAACTGGGTCGTTTTTTTAATTGGGGTCTCTTCAGGAGCAATGGAATATTGAGCGCGGGTTCATTTTGCACCTTGCAAATATTTTTCTACGCCAGTAATTTCACATTACAATATATTTATACTCCCTCACTTCCAGTTTAGGGGAAGTCCGTGCAAGAGTACGCACTTAACTTTCTGAAGGCTTCCACCTTTCTCCTGTATGTCTAACAGCTAAAATTTGTATATGGTTGTTTAGCCTGAAGAATTGTCTATGTATAGTCCATGTTTTAACTCGATGGCTCTGAAAGGAACTCGCCACGAGCCCATCAAAAATAAAAAGTCACGTGCGTACTCTTGCCGGAGTGGGTCGGTAAGAGTACGCAAAAGAGGGGGCTGGAGTACGCATTAATGCCCCGCTGTGCTTTAGGTGCATAGGCCATAGCGCGATTTTTTGGTCGCAAAACTAAGCGATTGTATGATTTTATATCGTTCTGAATATACAAGAGCTATGTTGCAACGTTTGGTTTTCCAAAAATGAATTACGAACTCTGTCCCGAGCAAAATTTAAATTGTCCTATCTCTTAAGCATGCACACTCTTGCACAACGGTCTACTGCGTACTCTTGCCGGACATGCTCCCTTGGGAAGAAAGTCTTCATAAACATGCTGGCAGGCGTTTTAGCGTCAGTTCGGTCCTACAGCTCAGCTTTCTTACTGATGACAGACCGTAATAGAATACTTTCGATAATAGAACCATGGTCTGCAAGTTTACCTAGTTAAGAAATATTACATCAAGGGTGCCCAGAACCTTATTTTGCTCTGTACTCCCGCGGAAAGAACAGGAACACTTTAATTTTTTGTGCAACCTAGGCACTGACCTTGCTTGTTTATACCAGGGTATCCACTATCTCAGTGGTTGCTAAGGAACCAAAACAGCTGCTGCGTACTCTTATCTCATGCGTACTCTTACCCGCCCTTACCCTACATTGTTCCGGTTAAGCTGAAAATCTTTTTACTCCAGTGGTATAAAAATGATCCCTCAAGACACATTCATTTTTGCATTAAACAGGTGTAAAATGGGTTGTGGAATAATGCCGGAAAGAGGAGTTTGGTACCGTACCTATAAAGAGATTTAGTACCGTAGAAAGAATCCTAATGGTTTACTTTTTCGTAGTTGATATTTTCACAAGCCACGGGTTGTGGTCGTATTATTCCTGGTTCATGACATTTTACGCTGCTCAATCTAAAAATATCGGGTGTAAAATACTCACGGAAATAAGAGTAGATTTTGGCACCTTAGAAAAATCCTATTTCTGACATATTTTTTCAGTGTAGCAATAAACACATATTCTCTTACACCCAGAGTGCCAGGGAAATGTTAGTGTATTTCTGGATGTTTAGTGGCGGCTTTTATCTGTTGATGTGAAGTGCTTCTTTTATGAAAAGTCGGTAGTGGTTTGTGCTTGCGTGGTTGATGTTGGTGTTTTTCTTTCAAAAGTTTGTGTGGAGGTTTTGACTTGTGTTTGGGTAACCAGTGTTCTGCTGGGCCAGTTTATTTTTGCATGTGCATGGTAAGGCGTCGTGATAGTGTTGTTGTCGTGGCACCAATGTAGTCTTCATGAGGCCTACAATCCTCATGGCGGAAAGTGACACATACAAGGTGACTTATGAAAACTTCCTGCGGCCATATTTTTAGAGAAAAATTGTTGGGAATTTCGAGTACCTTCTAAATTTATTCAGCGTTCTTGAAACCTCTTGCTAACCAAAAACGAAAGGTACCAAGAATGATCGGTTGTACATGATGCATTCACTTTTGGGTCGTCTTATTGTGGTATGCCCCACGAAGCCAAATAAAACCCTGTTTCTGAAAACTGCTAAGCTCGAGAGCGCGTTAACACAGTGATCTAAGGCAATAGGAATCAACGAAGTTGGAAATGCAAAGACAAGTCGAATCTTCCTTGTCCTTTTCAAACTCCCAACGCGTCGCCTTAGCTCTGATGCGCGACTTCCCAGGGTCGCGCGCCACCAAACGGAACAGGTATGAGCGGGCCGGGCAGTGGAAACATGCTTCCATGGGTGAAATGGCGCCAAGAAACACAAAGGAGACCCGTACCTGGTCGTGGGGACACCCGTCTGGAAGGTGCGATTCACTCACATCGCGTGTTTGCGCTCCCTGGAGGCCGGGGTAGGAGAGGGGTCAGTGTTGACTCTTTCGACCGCAGACGTGCCAGCCCAGCGTCTCGGCGATCGCCCGGAAGAATGAGGGGGATGAAACTGCGTGCCGGCGAATTCAGCTGAATGCCCAGACTGGTATTTTTCCAACCGCAGATGCAGAAATTGGCTGATGCGCGCGCTTCAGCGCGGCAGTTTCTTGCATATCAGCCAGTGGCGTAACCAGGATTTGAATTTAGGGAGGGAGGAGCAGGTTGGCAAAGTGTGCCTCCATGTGTGCCCCCTCCATATACTTAAAGTTGCAAAAAATGCGTTTACTGTGGGGTGCTTCCCCTTTTGTGTTATACGAGTTTTTTAAGATTTAGATTTAAAGCCTATTCATTTTAGCTTAAGCTTTAGAATGCATATTTTAGCTTAAACTTTAGAACGTATATTTTATCTTGGCAACTGCATCCAGCTTTAGATGGTCATAGGCTATGACCATCTAAAGCTATGACTCATAGCCGGTCTTCACCTGTACTGTGCTCCCTTGGTTTTGCTATATAGGTAAAGCCAGGAGCGCCGCCACCAATTTTGTACTGGGAAGGGACCAGGGGCGTTGGAAGGGGGGGGCAGGGGGCGCAGCCAGGAGCTTTGGTATGGGGGACACACCACCTTTAAGGGGCACCCTGGGAGAAAAAGGACACCTTTTTAACGCTACTTACGATATCTTAGTTTATATCAATTTTTGGGCACATTTGGTCCAAGAAAAATGCAAATCAAGCATTGATGGAGAAAGAAAACTCGGCTAAAATCGGAAAAAGGTAATTAATACCACCAAAATCATATGGAAGTAGCCAAACACAAATGTTTTGGGTAGATTTAACACGCGCATTGAAGGGGGTGGGTACCCGCCCCCCCCTCGGGTTTTCCGGAGACAGCAGAAAAATGGCGGCGCGTAGCGCCACCGTACCTGGCATACCCTTTTCCTCATTATTTTTACAACTTTTGTGAAAATTCTAGGGTTAGGTCATCTCAGGTCAGGTCACTAGTACAGGTCAAGTGACCTGACCTCAAAAAAGTTTAAGATAGCATAAGTCGGAGCAGGGTGAACTTATCCTATTGAAACTTATATCACATATTGGGCCCACCGAGTTCTCTAAAATATGTTCCGGTATTTTTGATATCGATGACCTAAGGTCAGGTATGAGGCATGACCTCTCCCTTGGAAATACATGGGAAAAAATGTTTTTACTGCATAACTGAGTAACGGATAGTGATAGAGCGTTTATTTTAGCTGCATTAGACTCGCCTGGGCTTCGCGGTTCTAATGATATGAAATTTATATAATTTGACCCTGACCTGACCTCAGGTCAGGTCAAATCCTTGATTTGACCTAGCAAGGTCAAATTATATATCATTCGATTCGGCTTGCTGCGAGGATTCATATAGTTTAAGTCGTTTTGCTCTATCTTTACTTGTTCAGATGTAATGACCAAAAACTTAATTTACATGTTATCCCTATTACGGCATGCTTTGACCTCTCGTGACCTTAAATATGACCTGACAAAAAAATGGTCCAAATATTTTCGATGGAGAAGTGGATGGGCTACCCAACGTTTACCGTTTACCGTTTTTCGCTACCTACCGTGGTTCTCGAGATTTTAGGGGGGCGGGTACCCGTCCCCCCCCTCGTCAAAGCGAAGGTGGCTCAGACCCCTGTCAATGCGCGTGTTAAGGACAAGTCAGCCATCTCATGAAGTACTTAACATCATAGAAATCAGGGGATCCAGTGATATTTGTCACTATGTGCAAACTAAGACATATTGGGGTCGAAGATTCATTTGTTATGCCCCACTGGTTTTGCTCGTACAATTTACCATAAATTTTTAACGGGAATGTGGCACCTTTATAACGTGATTTTAATTGGGATAGCCAAATTGTAAAGCATGCCGTAAACCCGGTACTCAAAATGTCATTTGTCTTGAACTACATTTTTAACATTTTTTCAGAGAAATCATGGACGTTCCATAATTTTCGGCTAAATATACCCCTAATTCCACTAAGTTCCTGGATTCGACCAAGGTGCCACATTCAATTTAATGCCGAGTGAAGCCTGGTTGAATGCAAATTAAGTGCTGCACCTCTCACAAGGGCCTTGGGAGGAGGAAGAGTGACATCGTGTCATTGAGAGAGAAGAATGGGGAGATGCCTATTTTTAGCGCGTCTATAAAGTTCAATATTTTCAACGATCGCTTAACGAAGGGGCAAATGAAAGGTAAGCAGGCGGACGGTTCGGATGGGGAGGGTGTGACTGGGCTGAAAATAGTTTAAAAACCAGTTTTTATTTATATAAGCTCCAAAAGTTGTTTTTTATGAATTGAATTGAAAATTCATTTATGGTGACCACTAGTTTTGTCATGACGAGTGAGCTCTGGTCGAACGCGGATTAAGCTCCGCGGCTACCACAAGAGCCATGAAAGGAGTGTCCTCGTGACATTGAAAGAGTAAAATTTTTGCTTCCGGAATATTTTGGGATATATATTTCAGCGCGTTTATAAAGTTCCATATTTTCAAGGATCGTTCGGTCTCAGTAAGAGTAAAAACGGTAAACAGGTAGACAGGGCTGAAAATTTTGAGAAACTAGTTATTCATTTATATGAATTAGTATGAATCCTGGTTTAGGGGACTATGCTCTGAGCTTAGGGGCCCGTACCTTTCTATCACCCTCCCCAGAATCCAGCTGAAAAACAGGCAATTCATATAATCAGGGGTGCATAAGCATCACAAGCAGTTTTAGCGATGACTCATTCCTCGTTAGCTCCATTTTACAAGGGGAGTTTCCATTGCGTTATTATTCCCCATCTACATATCAATAGGGGCCCCCACATATCACCTCATATCATCTCAGAAATCATATCCCCTACATATCTACATATCATCTCGATAGGAGCCCCCTCTTGAGGATCAGAGCTCTCCAGAAAAGCTGCCCCCTTCGCCCAGTTGTGTCCCCAGGGACTAGACTAGCTCAGTGTCCCCCACCCCGAGATGATGGGAGTTGGCCTCGTTTTTTATTCTCTGTCTATTCAAGACTAACTCAGGGGACCCCTGATGGGGATCACAGCCCTCCCCCCACCCCCCAGAGCAGCTCATGTTTCACCCAGGGACTAGACTAGCTCAGTTTCCCCCAGAGATGGGGTAATCAGAATAGGTCAATAGGTCCCAGATGGCTCATAGGTTTTTGAACCAGCTAAAGGAGCCCTAGACCAATTTAAGGCGCCAAGTCACCTTGGGGGGCCTCAAGCCAACATAAGGAGCTCTCACAAGCTCAGCGCATAGAAGAGCCCAAGGTGCCCCCAGGGCCCATACCAAGTCAGGGTGCCCCCCTCCCCCCAGGGCCCAGATCCGCTCTTGGGCCCCAGATCAGCTCTTCAGTCCCAGATCAGCTCAGGGGCCCGGGGCCAGATCAAGTCAGGGACACTGAATCAGCTCAAGAGTCCTTTATCAGCTCAGATTTCCATCACCAACTTGGGGCTCAATCAGTTCGGGAGCCCTAGAGCTGCCCAGGGCACATCAGAACGGCTCCTAGAGCACCAGATCAGCTTAGGGGACAAGGGATCAGCTCAGTGCTCCACGACCAGCTCGGGGCCCAGTTCAGCTCGGAGATACTAGACCAAGTCATGAGGCACTTAATTAGCTCAGAAGCCCCATACCAGCTCAGAGGCCCTCATTAGCCTCGATGGGCCCAGCTCAGCTCAGGGCCCCAGAGCTGCTCAGGCAATTTCATAATCAACTTAGGAGGCCCAGATCAGGTTACAGTGAACTAGACCAGCTCAGGGGGCACCAGACTGGCTCAAAGGACATCAGATGGGCTCAAGGCATAATGATGGCTCAGGAGACACCAGATCGACTCAGGGGGCATTAGTTCAACTTAGGGCAACATACCTGCTCAGAGAGGCACCAGATCAATCAGCTCGGGGGCCAGACCAGCTCCTACCCCCAAACAAGAGCAGGGGCCTAGATCAGCTCAAGGAGCAACATATCAGCTCAGGGAACACAAGATCGGCTCAGAGCTCACCAGACCAGTTAAATGGGCACCAGACCTTCTAAGGAGACAGCAATAACCAGCTCAAGGGGCACCTGCTCAGCTCAAGAGGTACTATGCTGGCTCAGGGGACATTCGATCAACTCCAGGAAGCAATAGATCAGCTCAGGGGCCCCGGATCAGCTCAAGGTACATACACTAAAACAGCTAATAGGGCACCCGGCAAGCTCGGAGGCATCATATTAACTCAGATAACATTATATAGGTTCAGGAGGCACAATGATCTTCTCAGGGGGGCACCAGATTGACTAAGAGGGCACCAGATCAGCTCAGAGGGCACGTGGTCAGCTCCAGGGGCCAAGACCAGCGCCCAGGGGGCACCAGATGAGCTCATGAGGCACCAGATAAACTTCGCCCATTCGGTTTTTGGCGACGATGAGGCATTAGGTGCACACCGATTAGGTGCCCATGCTCTTCCCGGGTGCTTGGAAATGCGACAGAATGCCTTAGCTGACCAAAACAGATACTACATTGTCAAGCAATAGTTAAAATCACTTCATGCAGTCCAACTATAGTTGCATCTAGGTTCAAAGTCACAGAACACTAAGTTTCGAGTGGCACAGCTCAATCGGGATATAAGGCCTGGCAATCAAAGAGCACTCCGGCACCGATGGGGGGGAAGTGCCCCCTGGGAAGGGGATTCAAATCCCGATATCCCGGTACTACAGTCCCGGTCTCGATATCCCGGTACTGTTGGATCCGATACTAGTCTCGGCCGGGACTTTGCTGAGATAAGCTTAGTAGGTATGATGGGGCCTACGTCGATATGATGATGTGAGAATGGTGGTTTAGGCTTATACCTCATTAAAGAGTATCTGTTTTATTCCAAAAATATATGTACATAAAAACGATGTCAATAAAACAGAACGAAGGCACTTCAACTATTAGCTTGGAAATCCAGCCATTTCGACAATAATGAAAATGAGCCAGCGAAGAAACACACCAGGTCTCGGCTTCAAAATTGTTTACAAGACAATCAAATGAATCTTCATACTTTTTAGACCCTCATCTGGCGCCATTCAGACGCCCTCTCAATCCAGCATACAATCTGTGCTCGCTTAAATATGTATTTTTCTTTAGGACCACTGCCGAGACGAAGGTTGATGGCACCGGGGCCAATCCAACTTGCCGGTGCAGGAATCAAAATTTTGAGAACAGGAGAGCTTTCTCTCCATTTCCCTATAAAAGCTCCTTGCAAATGAGGATTGTGCTGGCTGGGAGTAAGCCAAATGAATGTGATCCACAAAATCCATAAAATGTTTTAACCCCGTGGCCGATTCCGCAGAACACCTGGGACCAAGTACCATGAACATTAGTCCGGGCCGAAAATAATATTTTCGTTCAGGATCGCTCCTTTAATCCCCGTAATACCCGGGCAAAGGTACAGAAGCTTGAGACAAGAAAAAAACATAAAATATCATCTTCCACCTCCTATTTTACCTTTTCTACTTACCTTTTCAGTTACGGTAAGCGTTGAAGTCACCATACATTTCAGGATTCAAATAGAAGATTAACATCAAGCTTTTATGTCTCGTTAATTATTGCCCTCAATGCGATACTTTTTACGTAAATCTGGATGAAAACACTTGTTTTTGAGCGTTTTTATTCACGGAAAGCAAAAGCCATCTCACATCCACCAAAGTGCAATCATTTCACTCAGATGAGGCCCATTTAAAAAGTCGCCCTTCTGCTCAACTCTCGGTAGACATCTCCGAGAGGCAGAGCGTGACAATATAAACCGATGGCGACCGTCGTGTCCTGCTTTTTTGGCAGAAGCATGCGTGACCTCCGAAACCCAACGCTCCACCCCCTGAGAGTGGCACGGCAGATCAGGTGAATCAATAGGGACCATCTTCACCATCTCCAGATCCTTCTGGGTCATTTTGCTCGTGAACGGTGGCTCTCTCACCCCCCAGCCAGCAATTTTGCTCTGGCCCAGACCAGGGTGCAGTCTGGCTTACTCTGGCAAAACTGCCCCGACAAAGCACGGATTTTCTACATTCTTGCTTGGGAGTTGACACAACGGCCCGTAGTGCGGCCAGGTCTGGGCCCGTACTGGGCCAGAGCAGTGGCGCGGCAGATTTTGCCCGTATTAGCCCCAACTACGCGGAGATGACCGTGTTAGCCATAGCTCAGCCAAAGCAATATCAATGCTGAATTACTAGGGCCCAGTGCACGCGTAATACGGGCTGGCTCTGGCAAAAGCTGTGGCTTACTCTGGCGAGGCCCGTCAAAAGTGTAGCGTTTCGGAGCTAGCCCAAGATCAACGTACTTAATTTCTGTGTTGAAATTGTATGGCCCCGATCTGGCATAGCATGGGCGTACTTTGGCCTCTACCCAGCGAAATGCAGTTGTTCCACTACGCGTCTAATGATGATTATGCTATATAAAATGAAGCGTCAATGGCTCGTAATATAATGTAATTGAAAACGCCAAAGAGTAATATACTCTTTGGCGTTTTCAATTACATTATATTACGAGCGATTGCCGGTTAATTTTATATAGCATATTCATCATGACTATCACGCTCAAGACAACACTTCAAATACTTAAGACTTACGCATTTAATGTAGCAGATTACGGGATCACTGAGAATAATACGGACGTAAAATAAGTATGCATTATTTTCAATTACCTTGTACTGTGATAAATCTAAACACCGCGCACGCCCACCTCGGGTCGAAGGTTCAGTATGGTTTTTTCCTAGAAGATTTCATTGCGGCTGTGGGGCCGAGATATAAGTTATCGTCAATTAGAAGCATGAGATACATGGTACATAGAATACACGTCAAAACTAAAAAATTTTTCAGTTTTTAAAGTAGCATCTTAAGTGTCCGTCCTCCACAGTAGCCTCGAGTCTCGGTTAACCCTCGCCCCACCGGGAGGGCCATCGATGGCCCCCCCCTAAGGTTTTTCCGGGATAGCAGAAAAACGCCGAGGCGCAGCACCGCGGTTGAGGGCTCTACCTCTCACTGCATCATTTTCCCATCATCCCTGAAATTTTTTACCCCGGGTCACCCAAGGTCAGGTCACCAGACGAGGTCAACCAAGGTCACCTCACTTCACCTTTAGAGCTCTGTAAGAGCTACATTTCGAAGTCGATCAATTTGAAACTTTGTACACTTCATGACCCCTCCAGGGTCTACAAGGTGTATATCCGGGATTTTTCGATTTCGTGCCCTGAGGTCAGGTCACGAGGCGACCTCTCCCATTGGAAAAGCATGGGGAAAAGCTATTTCATGATATAAAAGCCACAAAAATGATTGCAAATACTCAGACTGCTCAGAACAACGTTTTTTGGACACCCTTTCACGGATACCAGGGGTCATATTTGCCCTTTGACTTTTCCAAGGTCATGCAAGGTCACCAGAGGTCAAAAACAGTATTTTGACAATAACTTTTGACCTAATTGAACTAGAGCGGTGAAACAAACACCATCGTGTTTGTCTTGTCACTGGCTTTCATTTGATATACGGCAAGGTCACTTTTTGACCTTTTGTGACCTCAGGTCATATTAGGTCACGAGGTGACCTCTGGCGGTCAAACCACTGGCGGGAGGTCTTTACGTTCCACATAGCGGAAAAAGTACAGGCAATTTGCTATCAAATGTACTTTACTAGGCCTCAATAGCTCTAATGACATAAGAGTTATGCCCAGTTTGCTTAATCATTGCATATTTGAGTGAAAATAGCCGATCTTGACCTAATTTGGCCTCTGGAGGTCAAACCATTGACCTGAGCACTAAAACATGCGAAGTAATTTCTTACTGAATTCACGCGAGCTTTCTATTGCACTTTGCAGATTTGCGCTAACGCCCATATTTTCGGAGTTAGAGGGGGGCCATCGATGGCCCCCGGTGGGGCGAAGGTGGCGCCGGACCCCCGGTGGGGCGCGGGTTAAAGCATAAGTATCTATCACCTTCGACATAAACGTGAGGGGCCCAGTAAATCTGCAGCCTGCTGTCCTGCAGAAAATGTCCCGTCTAAAATTAAAAGGAATTTGTGCTCCTTGTTTAGGAGAAACTGGTTAACATATTGTGACAAGCACTGGTGCAAGATTCATTTTGACGTGTAAAAGCTCAAGCGATGATGGTTGGTTTTTTCATACTTTTGAACAAAGTATTGTCATGCATCGGTAGAGTTTTGGTCTCATCTACGTTAAAACCATTATCAAAAACATCATGGTACATGTGCATGTATTAACCATGGAAAAACCTGGGATTCGGCAAACTAAGCCAACACATCACCCATAACTCACAACTGCGTGTACTGCAGTTGGCACACCTCGTTGGGTTCTTGCACGTCGGCATGGTCTGCTATCGGCATGGTCTGCCTGTCAGACCAGTCCTCTGGCGCACGGTTCCTCATGCGCCGTGCGCGTCCTCCGTTCCGGTCCCGGCTTCCCGAGAGCCATCTTGATACTGCTTTGCAGACTCCGGAGCGCGAAGGGTCGGCTCCGTTTCGCTTCAGGGTCTCTGTGGAGGGCAGATAGAAAAAAACTTTAATTTTGGGAGATTTAACTTTGTAATACAGGGATGGGATGGCATGATCTACGACATGGGCTGTGCCACCGGGAGAGGGACAGGGAGACAAGCTGCCAAAGGCGAAGGTTACTGGCCCTGTGGCGTTGACTGCAACAAAATACAATGTCTCGCCCTCAGATACGGACCCTCCACCACCATTGGGTCCAAGGAGGGGCATAGGACCACTTGCCTTCCCGTTCCGACTCGGCTCCCCTGAAATAGCCTCTGCATCCTGAAACGTTCTTGGCTCTCCCTGAAGGGGTGCAGCCCCTCCAAGAATTCGAGTAGCGGCGCAATGGCGATAAGATATCCAACCTGATATACTTCTACCAATTGATTAGTTGCACCGTCAAAAATTGGCGCCCATCTGGTCCAAGCACTCGTCCCCTTTCCCCTTCCGCTAGCGTGGAAACCCCCATGTCGGAAGTCCTGGGTTTGCCAATTGCTAGCCATCCGGAAACTTTGATTGATGCCTTTAAGGGACATCCACGCAAGTAGTGTAAAATCATTTTACCTGTAGGACTCCAGCTATTCAAACGGATCAGATCTTAGTTTCGCTGCCAGTTTATCTGAGTTTCACTCCCCAGGATGGGAATGAAGCTAATATAAACTTGTTTCGGATGATTACATAAATTACAAATAAATGATTAAATAAATGATACATGACCCGCACTAATTGCTCATTACATAAATAAACAAAAGAAAAAGGCTCAGCTAAACCATATATCTACGACTTGAGGCTGGTCACTTTCATTACGCCAGCTCTGATAACATGGAGTTTATCGACACTCTTCTCGAGTTTGTCGAGCTCATTTTGACACAACGCCAATATCATTCCTGGTTTCTATTATGCAAAGCTCACATCAATGATTTCTATGTGAAAATACTGTCTAGTCTCTAAAAATTCCAGTGTTTATCTGAAGCACGTAGCAGGTAATCGCTTTGTATGATGCATGCAGTGTTTCAATCTCGCTTTACTTACCGAGAATGACGGCAAAGAGCCGGGAACTTTCAAGGCTGTCCTTCCCATTGCGGCCTTTTAAAGAGAGACGGCTCGCCAGTACGGGCCCGAAGAGCTGTTTGTATAGATAGAGGACGTTCTGCTGGATGGTGGCCGCCGGGTCGCACCACCCACCGAGATATTCAACCTGTGAAAACATTAATTCGAATGTATTCTACGGTTTGGACAGCTCTTTATGTGTTTATGTGTGTATGCATCAGTGGCAGATTCATGATAATCTTTCGCTGGGGCTAGAGGGTTGAGCCTCCTCTCGGACATCATCTAAGCATTAACTAGCAGCATAGCTTATAACAATTAAAACAATTATCAACGGCATTGCTTACCTCTTCAGGAGTTTCCAGCCGGATCTGGATCCTTAGAGCGAGCCTGTAAAGAAAAACAGCCTATTCAGTTGGAGCAGATTCCATCGAAAGTATTCCAAGAATATAATAGGTATATGCAAAATTACATGCAAAAACATTCCCAGATCTGGCAGAGCAGGAACAAAATTACTACAACGATTTTGGTCGAAGTCTAAATGCTCGCCTTTAAACTTTGGAGACAGGTTCACACAACTGAAGAGATGACGCGAAAATCTACAGCCATTTTTTCTTGCGCGTGTACGTATTCTTCTCGCGCATGTGCAGATCAGATGGTCCTCCAGCCAAAGAAATATTGGACGGCAAGATCAATCCTGAGCTAGCCCAAATCGGCCCGTGCATAAGCCCTAGCTAATATCAGCCCTAATTAGCCAAAGGTAAGCCCAAGTTTTCCAGACTTTCTGGGCTGAGCTAGCCCAAGTCAGTCATGGCTTAGCCAGAGGTTGATAACTGCCGTAGTAAAGTCCGTCTTAGCCCAAACTAAGTGGAACTATTGATTTCGTGATTATTTCCCCGTAACTCTGGCTCAGCATGGGCTAATGCGGTCCGCCAGACGTAGCCAGAGCTCAGCCCGTGCAAATTGCTGGCTGGGCCGGCGGCGTCTTCTTCCAGTCGACCAGATGATCGTAGTCTTTTGCGTGGAAGTGAATGTTTGGTACTCTAAACTCTCGCACCACTCCAGACTCAGAGCACCTCGAGCGGGTCTCCTCAATCTTGCACACTGCCTCTTCTCTGACCTTTGGACGGTCATCAGCTAGCATTGCAAGCAGTACGTTTTCGGGATGAGCCCAGTATTCCCTTCGTTTGTAGTACCGATTGGACGATGGAACGGTCCTCCTTTGGCAGTCTTCTGGATAGCTCGATAAGGTACATAAGGTTTGGGGCGCCGTCTGTTATACGCCAATGGGTCCTGTAGTGGAACCAACCGGGTGCATACTGGTTTAACACGCGCATTGACGGGGGACGGGTACCGCCCCCCCTCGGGTTTTTCGGAGATAGCAGAAAAACGGCGGCGCGTAACGCCACCGTACTTGGCATACCTTTTCCCTCTCCATTTGTACAACTTCTGTTAAAATTCTAAGGTTAGATCATCTCAGGTCAGGTCACCAGTACAGGTCAAGTGAGCTGACCTCAAAAAAGGTTTAAGATAGCATAAGTCGGAGCAGGGGAACTTATCCGATTGCAACTCATATCACATACTGGGCCCACAGAGTTCTCTAAAATATGTTCCGGTATTTTTTTTATATCGGTAACCTAAGGTCAGGTACGAGGCATGATCTCTCCATTGGAAATACATGGGAAAAATTGTTTTTACTATATAACTCAGTAACGGATAGTGATAGAACGTTTATTTTAGCTTTATTAGACTCGCCTTGGTTTTGCGGTTCTACTGATATGCATTTTCTATAATTTGACCCTGACCTGACCTCAGGTCAGGTCAAATCCTTGATTTGACCTAGCAAGGTCAAATTATATATCATTCGATTAGGCTTGCTACGGGAATTCATACAATTCAAGTTATTTTGCTCTATCTTTACTTGTTAAGATGTAATGGCCGAAAAACTTAATGTACATGTTATCCTATTACGGCATGTTTTGACCTCTCGTGACCTTAAATTTGATCCGACAAAAAATGGTTCAAATATTTTCGATGGAGAAGTGGATGGGCAACCCAAAGCCGTTTACCGTTTTTCACTACCTATCGTGGTTCTCGAGATCTTGGGGGGCGGGTACCCGCCCCTCGTCAAAGCGAAGGTGGCTCAGACCCCCGTCAATGCGCGTGTTAAGACGAAGCACACCATACGCTTATGTTCTTTGCTTGGCGAGCGTACTGAAAAGTATGCCCGCAGGATACGGGCTTTACAGTTCTTCACTTTGGTGGCGATGTTGGCTTTCGAAAAAAACGTTCGTTTTCATCAGAACTGGTTCCTCATTTGTTTTGTCTGAGCTTAAGTTCCATTTCACGAAGCCTGCTCTTTCATAAACCTCAGAGATATTATGTGCCACAGTTTTTGCTGCTGACCTTATTGGACGGGTAATATTTGAATCCAGTGAGAGCATCTTCCTTTTGATTTCTAGAAAGTGCCTATGGACATCGAGATCCGTTGGTAGCATTGTTTGTGAGAATTCCCTTGGCGTAAAATTCAGCTGGTCTGCAGCTCCCTTTCTCTTCCGTCTCGTAGAACGGCGTGGTCCAGCCATCTTAAGTTCAAATAAACTTTCTTTAATCACACAACCGTCGCGCTTGCTCCTGCACTTTTCTTTGCACCGATGTCACTTCTCATCCATCAAGACTCGACCACGACTTGTTTGCTGCTGAATTTTTCTTGCACGTTCGTGATATCTTCCTAGCTAAACTGCAATGTGTTTTCTTACTAAACGTCTCTTGCAGTGAGCTGGATCAGAGCATTACGTACGGCCTCTCGTTCCGCCCCGATGTCTCACCTCACACGGACAGGGTCAGTAGAAAACTGGCGGAACAGTTGAAGTCACCAACGCGAAGCTGTGCTTTATCTTCATCGGGCACCCTGGTTCTCAATTAACAGAGCCAAGCAGACCTTTCATGAGCTGCGCACTGGATATCGGACACCAGGCGCGTGCCGCGGAGGCATTGACGAAACGGCCGAGGTGGAAACCGCCACGATAAACGTAGCTTTATGTGCGGTGAAAACCAGCCAAAAAGCAGGACCATGACCTGAAGATCCCCATCCCAGCCCTCCTTCCACAGACGTATTCAGGAGGTGGGAAAAGACCGTTTCTCTCTCGAATGCTATTGTGTTACCCTTTTAATTAAACAACACAAACTTTTTTCAGCGATTAACTCTATGACCCTACCGAATCAACAGCCTAGATCCGCCCCGGGACCCCCTTGCAACAACGCAGTAACTCGGCTAAGATATGCTTCGAAGTTCATGACGGTTATCCATGCATTTTTGCCACTATTTTTTCAACAATGTTTACATTAACGCGATCCCGGGTGTTAGTGCCCTATTCTTACGGCGCTAATAGCTGGGTGACTGCGACGCCGGGAGGTGAAAATGTTGGCTTAGATTTTGATGTTTAAGAGGTGGAAGATGCGACTTCATCCCGTTTTGTTTGTGATTTCCACTCCATTTATGCCTATGCCCGGGTGTTTTGACTATTAATGGAAGCATTTGATATTATCGTCCCGGCCTAATGAACATACCTACAGCAACTTTGTGCTCCCGTGCCTGGACCCTCAATTCGAATGGTGCTGCCATCTATGCGTTGTTGGCCGAACTAAAGCTCACACCGGAGATTCGTAAGACGATCATTGAGCGCCTCCCTACCTCTGACGGTTGGACGACTAACTGCACTCTGGTGGACTGTCGGCGAACTAAAGCTTACTTTGGACCAAAGGCTACAGTACCGATGATAAATTTCTTGACGGCATACCCACTGACATTTTATGTCAGTGGGAGCACCAAATGCCAAGGCTATACAGCGCAACCAGCCTTCACCCTGTTAGGAGGCATAAGATGATCAGATCAACGTATTCAGAGGCACTGCTGGGACTTGAACCCGGGACCCATGGCTCAGAGACAGGAGCGTTATGCTCTAAGCGACGCATCACTGTGCAGCGCCGAGAGTGCTATGCTATACATACACATGAATTCAAACGCGGAGTTTCCGCCCTTTGAAATCGTATCGCTAGGGTCCCTAAATTTGCGTCCTCAAGGGCGAATAGGTGAGAGGTGACACTCTTTCAGGTACTTGTAACTTACAAGTTGTAAGATTAAAAGCTTTTGTCAGTAATACATGAAAATCACAGAATGATTCTAAATTGGTCTGAATACAGTTTTTAGTCCTTTTCTGGCCCATAGCAATACCATCACAGAGTCACATGGAAACCATGCCGCTGGCCCACCAGCATACCACGTGCATAGATGACAATGGCCCATATAAAAACCACAACCGCCTATATGGATCCCACCTGGCACGCCCACCTCGATACCATCTCCCTTGTGAACATTTGACCCACAAGAATACCAGTTCCAGACCATATGGGTGCCATATGAATGGCCCATCTTGAACCCATGGCCCGTAAGGGCCCATCTAGCCCGTTCAATACCCATATGGTTCCCACTACTGCTTGTTGGCAGGGTTATTTCTCGGGCATTAATCAAATTGGGCGAGGGATCATCGACGTTTTTAACTTTCTGTATTGCGAATAGGGGCTCACTGCATGTAACTGCTTTTTCAATGCCTCTTGATTTTATGAACTGGAGACATCGTAAGATCGCAAATAATTCCACCGAGCATCTTGATATCCCGTTCGGCATTCTCTCCTCGAAAGAACCTGTCGCGAAAGCAAACGCGTGTGCCGCCTTGTCCTCGACCTTGGGGCCGTCGGTAAAGAAGAATCTGTAGTCTGCGTACATTTCAATAATGTCGATAAATTTTTCCAAAACTGCAGTTTGCGATATGTTTTGCTTTTTGTCATCTAGCAGCTTTTTAGGAGTCAATAAAACAAGCTGCCATGGAGCTGTTTCACCTTTTGTTGTTGTCAAGTTCTGTGGAATCTCAAACCGGAAAAAGGTCAGCTATTTGTTTCAGTCTGCAAGAGATTGGGACTTCACAGAGCCGGTTAAGCCTTTTTTTCTCCGAGGAGCATTAGCGATTGCATTGTGGTAACTTCTCTGAAGACAGGGTGATTGTCATCGGCCAAAACTTTCAGGTAGTACTTAAGGGTTTGACATTGTCGACGTAGCTGTAAAGAAGGGATGTTAGCTTCGGCTTGGAGCGATTTTATTGGAGTGGTTCTGTAAGCACCCAACGCAATTCTAAAACAGGTATTTTGCACACATTCAAGAGAGTTTATAGCTTTGTGGTTCGATCCGTCGAGTATCTGACACCCATACTCTAGGATGGGGCGAATGAGCGACATGTGCATTCTGGTCCTATCTGCACCGTACGAGGGTCCTGAAATACACTTCAAAATTGAAATCCTTTTTTCAGCCTTTGTCTTTATGTATTTTGAGTGGTTCTCCATTGACAATTTTTCATCAAGGAGGATCCCTAGGAAGCGAACTTCCTGGGCAAATCCAATTAGGGTGTCCCCCATTTGTATTTGCCGCAGAGGGCCATGAACTGGCAGCTTCATATTTCTCTTAAACACCATCACCTGTGATTTATCTGGGGAAAAATTTAATCCATTTTTGTCTGGCCATTCCATTATACGGCTTATAGCATTTTGCAGAATATCAATTGCCATGTGAATGTTTTCGTGGCTAGTCCACAACGTACAGTCATCAGCATACATTGCTGTAGTAACTTATCCACCAAGATTATCAAATATGTCGTTCATCATACATAAAAATAACAAAGGAGAAATCGCTCCTCCCTGCACCACACCATTTTCCTGTGGGAAAGTATCTGACAGTACTTGGGTCTTGACCTGAAAGTTTCTATTTTCATTATCATCATCATCATCTTTTTTATTTCATTTTACATACTGATAGGGAACAGAAGTAAGGGAACAGAACAGCAAAGGAAGACATGAGCAGGGCAAAGCAATAAGGAGCAACAAAAGGAAGACATATGTATACAGCATCGAACAAAAGGAAGCAGGCGAGCACGTAGTTAGATTATTGCAGATGATCAACATGGGTAGAAAAAGAGAAAACAAACCGCCAACAAAGAAGCAACACTCATAGAAACAGCAAAAAGCAAAGGAAAAACGAAAACGAAATAACAAACAGAAAGAGTGACAAAACATAGCAAAAACGAGATGAGCCGATACAAAAACAAACGAAACAGAATAAACGAACTGAGCAGAAAATATAATGCCAAAACACACGTACAAGCAAGTGAAAGTTCAGAGCAAATAAAGCAGACAGGAACAAAATACAAATCAACACAGTTAATTTATTAATACATAAGTACAGTAGGTAAGTAGTGGACCCACATATGTTAAGTTGTTTAATCTAAGAAAACCATTACTAAGTGAAATTAAGCAGTAATCATCAATGAATTTCATAAAATGTCCTCTGGAACCCAACATATACAATTTGTTCATGAGGATAAATTTATTTACCATATTATAAGCGGATTTAATATCGATAAAGACTGCAACTGTGTACTTTCTATCAAAAAAGCTTTTCTTCACATTTGATTCAAGTCGGACAAGGTGATCTACTGTGCTCCGGTTTTTCCTGAAGCCACACTGCACCTTGCTTAACAACCCCTCCTTTTCAACATACCACATAATTTTCTTGGTGATCATGCGTTCATATGTTTTAGCCAAGCAAGAGGTTAATTGAATAGTCTGGAAGGATTTAACAGGACCGAGGTTTTGCAGGTTTGCAGATTTGAACTATGAAAGAGTGGTGCCACTCGGGAGGATAGAAACCATTTTCCCCACATCGAATTGAACAAGTTAATCAACTCGTGTGTTAAAGATGCTGGCAAATGTTTAAAAAAATCGTAGTGTATACCGTCGGGTCCCACTGAGGTTGACCAAACGTTAGACAAAGCGGTCTTAATTTCATCCATGGTGAACCTGGATTTATACATTTTTAAATTATTTGAGGTATAATTCATGGTACCGATGTTTAATATATATTGTTGAAAATACTCACTGTAATTAGTTGAAGATGAAACATCGGAGAAGAACCGGCCGAAACAGTTTCCAACCTCGTGGGGGTCAATTACTGATGACCCGTTAACTTCCAGGACGATCGGCGCTGGAGGCTGGTACCTGTTTCCTGAATAACATTTTATTAAACTCCATAATCTTGTTAGCGGTGTACGTACAGAAAAAGAATTTTATAGTGTTTCCCAACTATTTCTCTTTGCTTGTCTAATAATGCGTCTAGCTAAGGCTTTCAAAAGTTTATACTCTTATAAAAGTAAAGTTTGATCTGTTCTATTTCTCCTAAATCTACTCAGCGCACGTTTCCTGGCTGCCACTACCCTTTTGCACTCCTGTGTCCACCAGGGGCAGTTGTACTTATGGTGGTATTTTGTCTTGTATAATTTCCCCCAGGTATTACCACGCGAGTCATTTCTTGCAGATCCCCACATTCTATTTTTTTCTGTTTGCATCTGTACAAATAGCATAAGGTAGATTAAACTGTGAAATCAAGTTGTCTAGTTCCTCCTTCACAAGGGGCATGCCAGGAGGAAGATATAATGCACATATTATCATCCTTCTCCTGTTTATGACACAAACGCATGCCACTGCCTGTAAAGGGGTATTCAGATAAAGCTGACAATGGATGATTTTATTAAAGATATAAAGTGCTACACCACCTTGTCGAATACCGGTGTCAGCACACACGAGAAAGTGGGTTTCCTGTAAGCATATCAATAAGGGGACAATAACAAAAGCATTGGCTTCACCTCTGCCCATTTACGAATCAGGCCCCTACAATTCCATTGAAAAATTTCGTTGTTCATTGGAGTTTCTATGAGGCTGGATATCCCCTTTGAAGCCTGAAAAACCTGTAATGCCTGAAGGGGGCATCAGTTAGGGGCGGGGTATCCATCCAGCCGCCACCTTTCCTGTCATGAGACTTCAAGTCCACATGACCACCGACGCAACACCCGGCACGACGCCGGGAAGCAACCCCCGGCGCCACCCCCACATCCTCAGGCCCAGGGGGACCATAGGCGCAGGGAAGCGCCCAGCGGTCCCCAGCGCCGAGCGTCCGTTAGCTGCATCAATGTTAATGTTCCACTTAAATAACAAAAATGGTGTACACAATAGGCTCCTGAAGAACTGAAAATCCTGAAAAGAATTTGGTCAAACAGGGTAGTAGTCAATAAACAATAACATGACCATACATACACAAATTGGTTAGAACATAAGCATAATACAGACAGGTGTAAAACACCACATTTTGTAAATAGCCAGACAAATAACATATAAAGACGGCACATGTTAATGTTAGTCCATCCATTCATCAGCCAACCCATGTACGGAGATGATAACGATGATATGGACTCATGATGACTGTGGCGGCAGCAAAACAAAAAGAAGATAACAGTGTGATTGCCAATAAATGCCCCTCCCCTTGGGACAAAGGTGAGAGATAAATGGCAAGAAGCAGGGATGCTACACCAGAGTTGCAACATTCGAACGCATATTGTGCATAGGCCCGAGTCGAAGAAAAACAAAAGAAACATAAAAACAGCGCTTGCCAGAGCATGAAGATGCTGTGAATTCTGCCGCTTGGAAAGGCAACATGAACCAAAACACAAAAAGAGGATCACCAGAGCATGCAGATATACATTACTCTGGGAACACAACATGTATAAGCAAAACAATTTAGGTGAGCTCGCGCTACGATTGAAATAAGGAAAACCAACTGCAACCACAGTGATGAAGCACACTCAACCATTTTTTTGTTTTTACCTCCCTGCGCAGAGAGAAGGTTCACATATACATATCTCTACGAGGCCTGCAAGCTGGCCTTCCCGGTTACTCTGGCCAGCTCGGTTGCTAGGGCTTGCACTGGATGCAGACCCATCCCGCTCTGGGGGTTTGTGTCGAGGGCGACCTCGTGACACTGTACTCCAGTCATCACTCACAGCCAAAGTCTGCTCAACACTGCTAACCTGGGGACTCACATGCTTAGTCGCCATCACATTCTCCGCTGCAACAACTGAACTCCGATCATTTTGCATCATTACGCATGTGTCCCTACCATCTCCCATTTTTTACCGTACTCTGCGCATCCTTTGCCTCCTGTACGCCCTTCTGTGTTTCAACTACCTTTGTCATCAGACTGATCATCTTCTCTACCTTTTCCTCCAAAGTCCTCAATCTACGGTCCATATCCGGAGTCTGGGCTGCAGATTGAGACCCGGAGAATAGAGCCCTTAACCGCGGTGCTGCGCTTCGTCGTTTTTCTGCTATCCCGAAAAAACGACGAGGCGGAGCACCGCGGTTAAGGGCTCTATCTCTCCCCCATCATTTCCCCACCATCCCGGAAATTTTTTCTCTGGGTCACCCAAGGTCAGGTCACCAGGCGAGGTTAACCAAGGTCACCTCACTTCAACTTTTGAGTTTTATACGAGCTACAATTCGTAGTTGATCGATTTGAAACTTTCTACACTTCATGACCTCTCCAGTGTCTACAAGGTGTATATCCGGGATTTTTCGTTTTCGTGACCTGAGGTCAGGTCACGAGGTGACCTCTCCAATTGAAAAAGCATGGGGAAAACCTGTCTTATGTTCTAAAAGTCACAAAAACGATTGCAAATGCTCAGCTTGCTCAGAAAAGCGTTTTTGGACAACCTTTTACAGATCCCGGTGGCGATACTTTCCCTTTGATATCTCCAAGGTCATCCAAGGTCACCAGGGGTCAAAAACAGTATTTTGACAATAACTTTGACCTAATTAAGCTAGAGCGCTGAATCAAACACGATGGTGTTTGTCTCGTCACTGGCTTTCAATTGATATACGGCAAGGTCACTTTCTGACCTTTTGTGACCTCAGATCATATTAGGTCACAAGGTGACCTTTGGAGGTAAAACCACTGGCGGGAGGTCATTACGTTCCACATAGCGAAAAAGGTGTGCCCATTTCCTACCAAATGTACTTTCCCGGATCTCAATAGCACTAATGGCATAAGAGTTATGTCAAGTTTTCTTAAGCACTGCATATTTGAGTAAAAATAGCCTATCGTGACCTAACTTGACCTCTGGAGGTCAAACCATTGACCTGATAGCTTAATCATGCGAAGTAATTTCTTACTGAATTCACGCGAGCTTTCCATTGCACTTTGCAGATTTACGTTAACCCCCATATTTTCGGAGTTAGAGTGGGGGCCATCGATGGCCCCCGGTGGGGTGAAGGTGTCGCCGGACCCTTGGTGGGGCGCGGGTTAAACCATATTTTACTTGATGAAAAATATGACGTTTTTGAGACAATTCAGCTTTTCCAGCGCAAGTTTAACTAATGATTGTTATTTCTTTTATTTATTTTTCTTCCCTATGTGGTTAACCAGACTGACCGCTGCCCCAAGTACTAGTTCCTGCCCCAAGAGCCCCCTCTGCCCCAAGCTCGCCCAAAAGCTGCCCCAAATCGGTTGGTCTGCTCCGATGCTACCCCAACGAGATCTCTTTGAAATCTGCCACGTTCTGCAGACTGGCTTCTGCGTACCTTACACTTTGTGGAACATTGACATTATTTACAGAGCAAACTTTTTATTGATGAAAAACAATGCTGATGCTCCATCATGCCTTATGTTTCCCATACTTGGGATATTCAGGATTTGTCTTTGTCTCCAATTATGAAACTTAAAACCCATAATCAATATACAGAAAGTAATAATTTTGATTTATTGGCAGGTGCAACCATAGGGCCCCCTCATCGCCTATATTGAAACGAGTATACCCTATTTTTACATTTATCCTAAGATTTCCTGATATTATCAAACAAGAAAAGTTAATTATCTTGCATAGATTCCTAAATAACCTACTCCCCAATTCATATTCTCCATATTTGCATTCACATGAATGAGTAAGAGCCACCCAAAAGATAAGTAGTCCAATATATATATATATATATATATATATATATATATATATATATATATAAACAAACCCAAGCTTGCGGAAACATAGTCACCTGGGTGCGAGTCGGTAGCCAGAAGCGTTTCCAGCGGGCCCGTAGTTGTTTAACGTACATATATATATATATATATATATATATATATATATAATATAATATAATAATATATATAATATATATATATATATATATAAAGAAAAAGAGCAGGCTCGACTGTCATTTGGTCACCCCTGATGTACAGCCAGTTCCATATTAATTGGTAGGTATTAGGCCATGGTTGTTTTTGCGAAATATCTCTCAAATGATGTTTCCTGCCGACATTACTGTTGCCTCACCTGTTGTGTTTTAACTGGATGCATGAACTGACGTGCAAAAATACTTCATCGGGTCCAAAATTCTGAAGTCATTGAGAAAAGGCACAGAAATTAATCGGGATCGGCGAAAACGGTTTTTTGTCCATAATCTTTCAAATTGACGTCCCATCCAGTTCGCTGGGGCCCACATTCAAAGAGCTCGTCAAAATAGATTACTAGAGACGAACCTTTTGGAGAAGTGTAACTGTTTTTAAGATATTTCTTAAAAGAACTGACACTAATACCTACCAATCAGTGTGGAACCGGCTGTACCTTCTCCCTGAATGCCCAGAGTAAGGTCATATATCTTCTTATCAACCGCTGCTACCAACTAATTACCCCCTCAGGCATTATGGCCTGAGCAGGACTGAGTGTAAACTCATCTAAAGTGAGCTCGTCGGAGACACCGGCTGACATGACCTTCAAAATTCCGATAACTATAGATGAGGTGAGTTGCCCCCATAAGTTTCATATGGGTAGCAATTTTTTGTACCAACAATCTGGATGGAAGAAATAAGAAATGAAAGTATTCTTGTTTGTTTTTTTGCATAATAGTTATCATTAAGTTCCTTACCTATGTGTAAAGATGGCCATAGAACTCAAAATCTCTGCTCAATTTGACCTGAATAACTCCTTTCAAGCTCATGCTGGAATAACAATGATCACAACTGCGAACAATGAACACAACACAATAATGAACACAACGGCGGCGTGCCACACGGTCCTAGGTTCACGCATCCGTCTGCCAGATGTCCCTGTCTGACAGCGGCGCTGCTGAGCTGCATCCTCTGCCAGATGTCCCCGTCTGGCAGCGGCCCGCTGAGCCGCATCATCTGCCAGATGTCCCCGTCTGACAGCGGCTCCGCTCAGCCCTCCTCTGCCAGATGTCCCCGTCTGACAGCGGCACCGCTCAGCTGCATCCTCTGCCAGATGTCCCCGTCTGGCAGCGGCGCCGCTGAGCCGCATCATCTGCCAGATGTCCCCGTCTGACAGCGGCGCCGCTGAGCCGCATCCTCTGCCAGATGTCCCCGTCTGACAGCGGCGCTGCTGAGCCGCATCCTCTGCCAGATGTCCCTGTCTGACAGCGGCACCGCTCAGCTGCATCCTCTGCCAGATGTCCCCGTCTGACAGCGGCGCTGCTGAGCCGCATCCTCTGCCAGATGTCCCCGTCTGACAGCGGCACCGCTGAGCCGCATCCTCTGCCAGATGTCCCCGTCTGGCAGCGGCACCGCTGAGCTGCATCTATCCGCCGTCCGCTACTCCGTCCACATTCGTGGCGTTTACCGCTGCTTCCGGCTTCAGACAATTTACAGAAGCCAGGGACGATGGCCTCCGTGCAGCGGAGGTGCAAGCCGACCCCACTGGCAGCGCCACAGCTGACCACAGCTGCGAACGCCTGTTCCGCGCATCCAACTAATGTACATCTTTCCTCCTTTATGAAGGAGGTTTATCAATATTCTGTACTGCATTCCGGTGCCGCATGATTTACACCAGAGGAACTGAAAATAGCTGTATTTTAAGCTGCATTGATATAGAACAAGATTGTGGTGTATTATTCACTTTATATACTGTATTTTGCTACTTCTCCGCTCTTGGCGTAGGTTACCCCCTTGTGAAATGTTGCGCCCAGCAAAGGTAGTTAAGTCTAATTCTGCGAACAATTTTGAAGCAAGACTTGACATACACTGGGCACAGCTTTCATATTGTGTACCACAGGACAGCTTTCATATTGTGTACTAGCATAAGCCTCAATCTATTCCAGCCAGACATGAGCTTTGGGACCGGACTACTGGCGTAGTAGCCTTCGCAATTCTGCTCTTTGCGTAGTATGGCCTGGTATTTTTACCCTCATGTGTCCTCAAACAGTGACGGATGAACCTTTAGAATTAAAAGTTGGAACTAATCGGTTATTGATGAATGCTTTATTGTGTTGCGGTGCCTATAGCAAAATAGTATATTTTCACACAAAAAATGCTGATGTGATATAAGATGCACCTGTGCGATGTCTGACCACACCCTCGATCAGGTAATTACGATTTGACGATAGGAAGAATGGGCTGTTAGGAATTCCTTTGAAGAAATGGACCGGTGGAGGTGGTGGAGTTGGCGGCTCCAGCCTGGTAGTGGTAGTGGAGCCAGGTGCGTATGGCGTCCTGCCACCTCTTCCCCCTGCTGGTGATGGGCCAGAGACTCGGCATCGTCTTCAGACTGAAGACCAGCAGCCTCTGGACTGTAGTTATGTGTTCTGTGACCATCTCCACAATACGGCAAGGGAAAAATTCGGGAGATCTCCAGGAGAGAGCTCAGCCGTTCGCTGTTCACGAGTACCTCGCCACATCCCCTTCTCAATGCGTGAGCCTTGCAATGCAAAAAGAAACTAGAAAACGACGGCACGACAGCTCTGCCACAGGATTTAAGGGACGCTCCCATTACCTTGACTCCCCTGGAAGACGGTCACATGTGTGTGTACTCCACGGAACTAAACAACTCAAGTCAGGCGGGGGCTGCACAAGAGCACAGGTCAAAACATGTAACCAGTCGATAGTCGAAACCGACGCCAAACGGTTCGACGCGTTCGCAGCTGCTGGGAGATATCACAAAGTGCTCTCGACGAGACCAGCTCAGCTGTCCCCTTGCTGCTTTTCCAACTCCCCGTCGGTGCGTTACGCGTGGAGGTGAGCACCATGTGGTGTCAGTTCGATCTCTGGGCTCTCAGCGCGCGTATGGACGGGCGCTGCGTGAAGACCAATGGGAGTGAACGTGCTCATTGGTGGATGTCGTGCTGATTTGCAACAGCGCAAAATGAATAGACACACCGGTGCAGACGGCTCTAAACAGATGCCGCCAGCGCGTGGTGACGTTGAACGTAAAGAAGGCGAAGCACATTCAGATGCATGCGAATTTTACCCGTTTCTGGGTGACCGGATGGTGAGGACGTGGACCAGATTTAGAGACGCCGAAGGCCACTGCAGCCGGCTGTGATGTCATTGATCTGGCTCTGCTGTCCTTATTTGCTAGAATATTACTGTAATAGTACCGAAACCCAGTTTTTGACTGATTGGAATGCTATTCTGATAGCACAACCTGCTTTTTAGGTTATAGATAAGCTCCATCGGTTTAAAGTTTGATTCACGCATCGCTGTTTCAGTTGGTGATTAGGGTTACCTGCTTTATTCTGCACTGATTTTGAACCTATCTTTTCAGATACCATGGTTCGTCTTGTGGTTAAGCGAGATGATGAAGTTCAATTTCTGTTTGAGACAAAAACGACGGAGAAACTAGAAAATATTACTCCTGTTGTGGCATCTATTTTCAATGGAAGACTCAAAGTTCAACTGCTGTGTGAAGGTAGGAAAACTGTCACTGGTGTAACGGATGTTTTCAAAATGAAATGTTTTTGTCTCTATGTAAAATATGCTACTTCTCAAGTTTGTGATGACATTTTTAGTTATCGAGTAAAATTTTACTCTGCATGTTTTAAATGAAGCAAAATTGTTGGCTTAACTCAAGGGACTAAATCGCATTCATGTATTGTTTGTATAAACATTTAATTTGACCCTGTGAATGAACTATGGTGCAACGACTATGTGTGCAATGACTTTGGGACTGTGGATCGTAACGAAGTGAAGGGCTAAACGACCTCACCAGCCTTGTTAGAGCTGCATTTTCTGCTGTTCTGCTTATCTGTGGATCATTTTATATGGACTATACAATATAAATTCAATGAAGCTGTGATGGCCTGGTGGCTTGGGGTTCTTTAGAAGCTCAGGACTGCACAGTGTCAGGTGAGGACGCCCGGCCTGTCTGACCCTGCCATGGCCGGCAGATACGCAGGAGCTGTGGGATACTGCTATTGTGTCTGACCTGCAGCAGCACAGTCTCTGGGAGGACGCCCGGCCTGGCCGACTATGTTATGTCCGGCAGAGCTGTCTGAGCTGCGTGAGCACGGTGCTCGGATTCCGCTGAAGACGGTGAGCCTCTTGCCGGACCAGTCGGAGGACCTGGAGCTCAGGGAGACGCAGGTGAAGGGACACGGAACCCGGGAGTCAGCTGCGACCGCCCATTATGGCATTTGAAGTGCTAGTCCCAACGGTAGTGATCTGTACAGCTGTAAGAAGGTTATTTTTAAATACATCGAAATGGATTTTGTGAGTGTATTCTCTTTTTCTGAGATATTTTTGTAGGTGTTCGATATAATAGCTGAATTGTGACTCGACAAACTTTTGTTTTGCAGTGAACTAGAAGCTCACCGATCGATTTTTTGCTACAAAGTGGTTTTCTGCGCATTGGGTGGCTACCAATTTGTACAAGATAGGCGTGGGTACATTGAAACAACGTAATTAAAGATAGGCGTGGGTACATTGAAGTGGATAATGTGCAACAATGAAAAATTCAAGATCCAACTTCATACAAACCCTTGAAAGGTGATGTAGATGTTGCTCTGTCATCTCCACACTACAGGCCTCGCCAGTTGATGGTGTTTTGTCGTCTCGTGAGCGCAGGTGGAGATGTGCGTGCCCTCGGGCGGTTACGAGTTACGGCCGGACCCGCTGGGCCGTAGAAACGGCCTCGCTCCCAAGCCCAACATGCGAGACGTGCTACGGAAGGCGGCCGCCGAGGCCAGGGCCATTGTCGATAAGGTACCGCCGCGGAACGCTGCTGCTCTTGCTATTTGTGTTTTATTCCGTGATTGCGGTCTCTCTTCTCGGTTTCTCTCCGTGTGTTGTGTGCATTTATGGTGTTCGTAAGTGGAAGAGTGGGCTGTGGCAGACGGGTCAGATCGACTAAGGATGGTTTATTTGTCCTTTGACTGTTACACCTGGTCTGACTGGAAAGTCTGATGCCCGGACATCCACACAGGCTCTGATACACCTCTCGCTGTATGGTACTGATACAAAAGTAGGTAGAAGCTATCATTTTCTTGCACATCTGTGCTGCGTTAGACCTAGGTTTTAAGTGAATTGAGCTCATGATGGATGTTGGTCAATTGTTTTTATCCATCAAGCAGTAACAACATGCAACTACCTTTTGAGAGAGTAGGACAGCCCTAAGAGGGTAGCGCTCGCAGACCCCGTGGGAGAGTCACTATGCGTCCCTCAGCTGACCGTGTGCTGCTGTGGTGGGCAGGCGCAGGCAGACGCTGGGGTGGCGCTGACGGAGCGCATGGTGACGGAGGCGGTGTCCATCCTGCGGGGCGCCGTCACCATCGTCTACCCCGCCGGACTGCCGGAGTACGATCCGGTCCGTGCTGAACTGGAGAACCGACCTCAGCTGAGCACACGGCAGCCTGACCAACAGGTGAGAGTGACGCCGAGACCTGCTGGCGCGAGGCTGAGGGGTGTGGAGCCTCTGACGGAGGTGGATGGGGCTCTGACGTAGGAGGATGGTGCTCTGCCATATGTGGATGGTGCTCTGACGTGCTCGTTGGGAGCTCAGTAGTGCAGGGAGGGGGCCTCAGTAGTGCGGGGAGGAGAGGTCAGCAGTGCGGGGTGTGGAGCTCAGCAGTGCGGTGATGGGGAGTGCAGGTAAGGGGAGCTCAGTGGTGCGGGTAGGGGGACTCAGTAGTTCGGGGAAGGGGAGATTATTGCAGAGGGATGCGGTCTGGTACGTGCGGGACTGGTGGATTAGATGTGGGATGAAGTTGGTTCTGACGTGCGGGAATGGGGGCTCAGATGTTCGAAGGTTGGGTCTCAAACGTACGGGGGCGAGGGCTCTGACTTCGGGATGGGAGTGGGGGCCCAAACATGCGGGAAAAATTGTGCAGGCCCGAAGCTAAGGGGACTGGAGAGAGGGGGCGTGCCCATGATGGGAAAGTGCAGTTTGAGCCGGATGTGCTCAAAAGTGTGACGATGAGTTAATGTGCAAAACGCACCGTGATTTACTTTTTGGAGTAGGCGTCTGCCAGTAGGCGTTCAGCTGAGCGCCGAGTTTATCGCTGGGAACATGGCCGCCGTGGTCCTCAGGAGGTGGACCCTGATCTGGCCCAGCTGTGGTTCGCCGGGAAAGAAATGCCTCGAGAGAAGGTGCTGGCTGACTTCGTCGGCAAAAGTGAGAAGAGCAAGGTCATCGTCAAGCTTCAGGAACATGGGTAAGGTTTGGGAGGCTTGCAGCTGGCTTTGCAGTATCTTTGATAAGACTATAAAATTCGACTCCAGCGAGGTCACTCGTCAGTCTACTTGTTGAGCTTAATTTGACTTACCGCGTTAATGCTCAGCTGATGCGTCACCGTGTTTTACTTCATGAATCTGGTTAGAACCAGTACGCTGTACTTCGATACCCTATCAGTGTCGCTAACTTTATATTTACGCAGTTAACATTTTCGTCGAGGTTTGCGTTGTGAAAATGGTTCTAATACGAGGCAACTGGCACCACCCTGGCTTTTTTGTACTACCATCGCCAGAAAAAGGAGGGGGAGGTGGCTAGGCTGACAAATCGGATCTCCCTATTGTATTTTTAAACCTCTCGTAATACGGGAAAATCAGAACGGCTTTGAAGCCCCTTTTTCTGTTGTCATTCTTTTGTCCAATAGTGTACCAAGTTTCAACCAGATGTGTTAGCCTGTGACGTCCCACTGGGTCAGAATGGGTCAAACATGAGTGAATGGGTCAAACATGGCTCAACGTGTTGTGTGTTATGTGACATGAACTTGTTAGGTCACCGAGTCAAGGTGGAATTTGTACCTTTAAGGTTATATTGAAACTCATTTAAATCATCGGGTCTTGGCAAGCAGTATGCTACGAAATTTATTGTTGCATCTTGTTTCACCCAAAAGTTAAAGGCAGACATGCATGGGAGAAGTATTACCTTTCGTGACCTCTGGTCACTGTACCCATTTTCTGAGACCTGATACGTGGGACCGGATATGATTGTCCTTGCCATAACTCTCACTTAACCCTGCGCTTTGGAGTGGATGACCTAGGCAATGGTGTCTATAATCGCCATTTCATAATGCTTATAATCTTTCATTGTTACTGGACCTTTTTTGGGTATGGCTCTTTTTGTCGCCCATTGGGTCTCGCAGGCCTATTACTGCCAAAAATAGAAAATAATGGCCGAAAATGGAAAAAATAAGCTCGGCATCGCTGTGCTCTTGTCTGACCAGCATCGCTGTGCTCTTGTCACAGAGTCCACCTTGGCTCTGTGACCTAACAAGTTCATGTCACATAACACACTACACGTTTAGCCATGTTTGACCCATTCATGTTTACCCATGAAGTAATTCTCGACCAAAAGCTCACATTTTCGAATCACATTGATACCACAGTTTCTGAGGCCAACAGGGTACTCGGGTTACTCATTCGATCCTTGCAGTCTGCTTCTCCCCGTTATAAAATTGATAAACACGCCGCAATATCCGCCTTTAATGCAAACATTCGCTCCATATAAGAATATTGTTCCGTTATCTGGGCGGGAGCGGCAAAGTGTCATCTCGTTCGCATTGAGAGAGCTCAGCACAGGTTTCTCATGTGGCTTTCAAACCATACTAGACCAGCCTGCCCATCTCTCGAATATAATCAGTTGATGATGTTTTACGGTGTTCGATCACTGCAGGCGAGGTGCGATCAATTTGATATTTTATTTATACACAAAATTTTTAAAGGTCTCATCTCATCGTCGTACCTCTTAGAATGTTTCTCATTGCGTGTACAACCGAGGCTGACGAGAAGTTGTGTTGTCTTCCATGTACCATTTGGCAGGGTAAATACTGTGAAGTCTGGCCTGTTCGTGCGAGCTCCTCTCATTGCTAATGATTTTCTGATATTTTCACCGAGGAGCGACATACTAGTGGATCCAATCGGCAGATTAAAAAAGGAGATTTCTGTGTATACGGCGGCCCGATTAGTGCCTCTTTGAAGGTGTATCTTTGCTTGGTTTTTGCTTTAACCATACGACGTTTTAATTGTGACCATGTATTGTATGTATTTTAGGTTTATTTTTATCCTGACTTCGCCTGTAATTGGGTTACTTTCATAAATACCTGTTGGCGATTAATACAAGATACAAGATACAAGATAGCTCAGTTGAAGACAGTCTTCTGCTATTAAACGCGCCGTGCCATTTTCTCGATAGCTTACTCCAAATATAACGAGAGTTGTGGGAATAAAAAAACATTGAACCAATGTAAAAATTCAAAGAAACAAGGCCTCGAAGATATTTCTAAGAGCCACCTACAATCAGCCACCTGATATTGTTGCAGCTTATACGGGACCCAAACATGTTCAGGCGTTAAAGTCTTCATGGATGGCTATAGAGAAAGCTTCAAATGATTTGCGCGGGGTAAAATATGTATGTACATGCCCAACATTTTACTTGCCATCGTTTCAGCCCCAGGAAACACTTAACACTTACTTTTACAACCAGTTGATTTAGGGATACGTTGATAAGTAATTTTTGTGTTGCCTAGGTCGGGGAACCTCAGCGCGGAGCCTCCGATGAGAGGAAACAGCGGAAGCATCTGATGGCGACTGAATTTTGAGGTGAGGAGGAGCTGAAGGTTAGTCCAGTAGACGGACGTATGTTATTGAATATATAATTATTGAATCTGAACGGCCCCAATTGCATCACACATATACACTGTTATAAACTCCACGCTTCCTTTGGTTTCTGGTTTAGAACCCCGTAAGCGAAGCTAGTTTTTAAACGTTATACAATTATATGCTCATAATTGTCGGACATTGGCTGTGCATCACTCTCCGCCGGGAGCAGACCTCTCAGAGCTCCAGTGACGAGGCGTCGGATCAGGCACGGTCCGCCGGGAGCAGACCTCTCAGAGGCCCAGTGACGAGGCGTCGGATCAGGCACGGTCCGCCGGGAGCAGACCTCTCAGAGGCCCAGTGACGAGGCGTCGGATCAGGCACGGTCCGCCGGGAGCAGACCTCTCAGAGGCCCAGTGACGAGGCGTCGGATCAGGCACGGTCCGCCGGGAGCGGACCTCTCAGAGCTCCAGTGACGAGGCGTCGGATCAGGCACGGTCCGCCGGGACCAGACCTCTCAGAGGCCCAGTGACGAGGCGTCGGATCAGGCACGGTCCGCCGGGACCAGACCTCAGAGCCCCAGTGACGAGGCGTCGGATCAGGCACGGTCCGCCGGGAGCAGACCTCTCAGAGGCCCAGTGACGAGGCGTCGGATCAGGCACGGTCCGCCGGGAGCGGACCTCTCAGAGCTCCAGTGACGAGGCGTCGGATCAGGCACGGTCCGCCGGGACCAGACCTCTCAGAGGCCCAGTGACGAGGCGTCGGACCAGGCACGGTCCGCCGGGACCAGACCTCTCAGAGCCCCAGTGACGAGGCGTCGGATCAGGCACGGTCCGTCGCTGCGGTTGGTAGCAGGGCGAGACGCCAGCGTACAGCGACAGTGCAGCTTCGCCGTCAGACGTCACGTGACCCGGCCGCCCTGAGGCGGGTCGCAGCGTCAGAGGTCACGTTACCCCGCTACCCCGAGGAGGGTCAGGCACAGTGTGACTGCATGGGGTCAGTGTGTGCCCTGGCCTTGACGTCAGCGCTGAGCTGAGCTGCGGAGAAGAGATGACATCATCGCACCAGCTGCGTCAGGTGTGTGGAGAGAGTCACAGGGTAATGCTCTTATTGCTCTTCACATGGCATGCGGTAATTGCGAGATGTGTTGTCTTTTCATTTTGTATTTCTTGTATTGCCATGAGTATTTGATAAAAACGCTTACTCATTCGATCGGATCTGAGCAGAAAATGTACATGGTGCACTAAAGTTTCTAACGACATGCATAAGAAGGACACTGTTGGAGCCTTCTAATGATGTTGTTACCGTATAGAAAAGCGTAATAGCGTGGTATGACGCATTGCAAGTTTTAAACAATGAATTTGCCGCATCCTATGATGCTAACATCGTGCCTTAAGTGTATCACAGCTGTTTATATGCAACCTCAATGCATATGCAATAGTAATATCGGAGTTTGAGACAAGTATCCGTTTCACCGAGCGGTATAACGAAGACTATCGCAAATGAAAGGAAATTTGTCGAAAGGGTAACACGCAGCGGCTGAAGTCGAGACCTGACCGCACCTTATCGAAGGCTACACATCATGAAATTAGAATAGCATACATAATGTATAAAATGGCAAGCTTCTTGCAGGGAACATTGGGACTTCAGTCCATCTCTGGTGACAATTAGCGTATGTCGTGTTATTACGTGAACATTGGATTCGTGTGTCTCATGAGGACAAAATAAACACGCAAACTCCTACCCCGATTGCTTGTTGGAATGTCTAAAAGCTACAATGGCAGCAGATTGCGGCGCTTTAGTCTACACTGATGGGCGAGGTCTTGAAATCACGCACCGCTAAGATGCGAACATCAGTAAATATGACAACGTGTTGGATGAGCCAGCTATCTCAACAACAGGCATAAATCACAAGCTTTACCTACGCCGCGTATCACTCACGTATCTTCTGCAATCACCGGAGAGCCTCTGGTCTCGTTCCTACACTGAAGATCTTACCTTAGTACTACTCATCCTACAGTTCCGTTTCAACAGTAACGGCGAAAACAACCTAGCGCGCTAGCAAAAGCAATCGAGTTACGCGTGCGCTTAGTTCACGCAGCGGCCACCAGAGGCGCCAGGATCGACGCTTTGTACTGTCCGCCAACACCGCGCCGCCCGCGTTTGTGCAAAACGCCGCAAAATAGCAACGAGGTGAGGAGGGCCGCCCTTTCCCACGTGAGACCATACCTAAGCATTATCCATCGTAATACCGAGGAATTTGGATTTTGCATAGCTTATGACGACCAAAGGGAGCGTTTCGCAAGTAAGGGGGCGCATCCGCGGAAAAAGCCAAGGCACTGTAGGAGAGGCGAGCGGTTGCGCAGACTGGACGTCAGTAAGTGGGAGATGTCACCAGCGTCACACCGGCTTTATTTTTTGTCAGGGGTCGAATTAATTTCAGAAACGTTGGTAAGTTATGTCCGGTTTCAGTTGGTCAGTTCAGTTAATATATGTCCGTTGTTGCACACCGTTGGCCAGCTGTCTCCCGGCTCCATGTCCGGGGTCCGGTGCTGGTGCTCGGATGCAGTGGCTCTGCAGACGTCTTCCCGATGGGTCGGTGCCTCTACTTGCTGTCCATGTCGCTGGCCCGCGAAACAATCACGTCCGGCGGCAGCATTGTCATTCTGCGGGAAGATCAGAGAGTCAGTACACCAGATGTGCGCCCTTATGTTATCACGCTAACTGGGCTCTTCGCATTGCTGTCATGTCAGACATGCCCTTCGGGGATCTCACTTATGATTGATATTTTTGTGGGGGAGGGGAGGGGTGCTGTAATGGCTAGATTGTCAGCTTTTTACGTGATCGACTCGGGTTCAAGACCCGACGGATTTTCTGAGCTGGAGGAATTCTACTCTCCGGGAACCCCTGTATCACGGATGTTGACTGTATCACGCTATCACTGTATCACCCCGTATCACGCTACATGACTGACAGTTGTAGTGCGTCGATAATCCCTAAAAGTTAAGGGACAAAGAACATCACCCAGTCCCTTATTAGGCGAACTACGTTTTCAGTAGTAAATAACGGCTAACGTTTAAAGGGAATGTGGCATCTTGGTCGAATCCTGGAATTTAGTGTAATTAGCCGTACTTTTAGCCGAAAATAATGAAACCACTCATGATTTCTCTGAAAAATGTACAATAAGCTCAATATTTTGATTTTTAAAATACTCCTCTAGGAAAAGAAATAAATACCTGCCTGTGGATGATGTCATGATCTGGCAACCACTACCATACTCGAAAAGCTTTAAGGGCTTCGATTGGCTGATGCTCATCGTGACGTCAGCATATGTCGTCACACAAACAGCCATGACAACTGGGGCCTGCTGCTAGGGGTACATGAGGGGTACATTGCAGGTAGGTTTTAGCTTTTTTCTACGGAAATCTCAAGTTCCAAGACAAATAATGTATTGAGTACCGGGTTTTCCAACTTGCTTTACGACTTGGCTATCTCAGTTAAAATCACGTTATGAAGTGCCACCTTCCCTTTAAACGTCTCCAACCGGGTAAGTGCAGGGACTGGTTGGTGCTGCTGTGGGCCGCCGCTGTTCACCTGTCGGGCTCCTCCGGTATGGGCAGCTGCGGGCAGTGGCGGCGGCAGCAGGCGGCGTGGCAGTAGCACAGCAGCAGCGCCGAGATGAACAGCAGCGCCGTCGGCACCACTGCCGACACCACCAGCTGCATCAGCACCCGTGCGTGGTCGTAGTCGGTGATGACCAGGTCGGCACGCGCGCGCGCTGGGTGGCAGGGCACCGCCACTGGCATGCTGGGTCGCATCCTCACTACCACGGCGCGCAGTTTGTCGCGCTTGTCGCGCTCGGCTGGAGGCCACATGATTTGGAACGGGTAGAGGTCGGACTTGCGCAGAGAGGTGTTGTGGTGGGGCTGCTGGTTTGTGAGCCTGCTGGATGCCCCAGGCGGCGGCGGCGACGGCAGCGGTGGCTGCGGACCGGGAGATGGCGGTCTGCTCTGCAGTGACAGCGCTACTGGCTCGCGGAGACCGGAGGATTTGGCCTGTTCCGCTGCTTCCCGGTTCTGTGGGCCCTCGTCTTCTCTGGCTTCTAGCCGGGGGGACTGATCGCCATCGTAGAACAGCTCTGGAGGCGGCGGGGCTCCGGTGCTTGGCAGGTACTTGGTAATGTTCTTCAGAAAGTTGGTGCAGTTCACCCGAGGCGGGTACCCGCAAGCCTGAACATTGATTTTGAGCGGCAGATCGTGGCCCACCCAGATCTGTTCTGTGTAGAAGTCGGGCGAGGGATTGAACTGGCTGAACGGCACGTGCGACACGTTGACTTTGATCTGGACACACTGGGTGGTGGGCGCGGTGCAGCCCTCGCTGCAGGATGTCCAGTTACACTCAGACAGCCGGTGCGCCACCCTCACCTCGCTCAGCAGGCAGGTGTCGGGCTCTTCAGGAAAGCCGGCGTTTAGCGTCGAGATGGCCGGGTCGAACACGAACGGCACCAGGAACAGCAGCGCGAAGAAGGAAAGGATGGCCACCACGGCCGCCACTAGGGTGACGTAGTACCGCACCTTCGTCAGTGGGTGCGGCTTCTTCTTAGGCATTGGTGAATGGTGTGGTCGGCCCTGATAACTTTCAAGATGAAGCAGAGCTAAGGGGATACCATTTTTGATTTATGTCTGTGAAGTGGACGGATTAGGATGGCTTTACAGAAAGAAAAAGCGGAATAACGAAGTAAACGGGCGGAATTTCACCCCTCGCGCGGTAGGAGCAGCAGGATTTTCGGTTGGAGAGAGGCGCTTCCTGCTGAAGCGTACAACAGGTTGGCGGACAGTACAGGTCAACTCGGGAAGAGCAGCCAGAAAGCGAGTGGTGCGAGACGGTTGGACGGGGTGACGTCACAGCGGCCCAGTGACGTCACTCGTCCTGCCGGCTGAGCAGGTTTGCTGACTCGTCCCCGAGGCTGGTGCTCCGGTATGGCCGCCGGGCGCTGTGTCAGAGACTGTCGAAGTGCGGCTGATCTGAAACAGGAACGTTGTCAGAGGAGTCGTGGGAGTAGCACTGCGGTTGGGCACTGCTTTTTAAGGTGCCAGATGTCCGAGCAAGTACTTTATGGCTGAAAGTACCAGCCTTGAATTGTCTTCTGGTTGAGTTTATGTTTTATCACTTGTTATTGGAAGAGCAGCTAGTTGACACCTGAACATAGTCCTCAAGATTAATGAAAGGCCACCAGGGTATTACTCACTGGCGTAAGGAATATGAAAAGAATCAAACAGCAGTACTACTCATTGCCACTTTCAAGTTACCAGCAAGGATATTCTCAGTCTGAAAGTTATTTTAAATTGCATTCATGCCTTGGCAGACCGTTTAGGAGGAGAATATTGTCGAGCATTTAGTAATAAGGGTGCACACTGTGTTAGAATATAATAAAAGCATCCCGTGTAGCAAAGCGGGCTTGTTTTGGTTTCGTGTTATGTCAAATTCACGCCAAGTGCATCGTTGTGTGGGCAGGGGTGTCAAGGGTGCCACTTCATGTATGCATCACATGTCTCACTCAGCCAAAAGCCTGTGCCAAGTGACAGGGGCTCCCATGGCTCGGCTCTGCACCCCTGGAAAAGCACGCGCCTCCGTCCGGTCGCCAGAGTTACGATTCGAAATCCTGCCGGTCGGGTAATAATGTCACTCAGAGTAGTGCTTGCAGGCATTGCCAGTGGCGGATCCAGCTGGTTGGTTTGGGGGTCAAACTCACCGCTTTGGGCACTAAAAAAGAAAGAAAAACGCTGAGCGGTTGAACTGGCTGTTGGTAAGATTTAATTGTTGCAACTAATCAATGTTTATGTCAACTACATGCTCCTTAAATATCTTTTCAAGCGAAAACGCGCGTCAAATGTCTTGAGCGCACCGTGGCGAAACATTTGCGTACCAGATTACTTTGAAATCAATCGTGCTCGAAAAACGGAAAAGCCCTTGTTTTTCTTCTACGTGAGACATTTCATTTATGTCCAAAGAGGCGGCCGGATCCCCTAGATCCGCGCGTTTGGTAGTGTTCTGCAGGACTGTTAGTAAGTTTGGTCTCAACATTTTTGTCTTATATTTTGTTTTTAAGCTATGTTTTCTCATATTATATAATGCGTGATGCTGTTTGCTTTCATTCCCATTAAAATGCCTGAAAGGAACAATCGATGACCAAAATGGTGGGGCAATTATTCAAGGGAAGGAAATTTGAGCTAGTTTTTTCGGGCTGGAAATGGGCAATTTGCTATCCGACCTTTTCTTTATGGATGCGTTTACAATTAATTTCACTGCTTAATAGCGGGCATTTGCATATCATCGTCCTTGATATCCTGCTGATTGATATTGCTTGGATTCAACCTATCAATCTTGGCTTTGATTAGTGATAAAACATTGATCCATGCTCCTGAGAGCCCGCACATGAAACGCAGGAAAAGGGGCAACCGGACGGAGCGAAAGTATTTGGCATGCTTTGGGCCCTGTCACGGCCCCAAGTGGTGGTTCTGCGGCTCGCAGGTAGTGTCCGACCAAGCTAGAGTAGTCGGAAGAGGCGAAGCAGGTGGCTGATGTGGGAACGCAAAAACGTCTGAGGCAGAGGATAATAGTTATCATAGAGGAAGGACAGGAGAGTGGATCGGGGAAAAGGATGTACCGCAGGCGATTGAGAAGAGAGAGAGAGAGAGAGAGAGAGAGAGAGAGAGAGAGAGAGAGAGAGAGAGAGAGAGAGAGAGAGAGAGAGAGAGAGAGAGAGAGAGAGAGAGAGAGAGAGAGAGAGAGAGAGAGAGAGAGAGAGAGAGAGAGAGAGAGAGAGAGAGAGAGAGAGAGAGAGAGAGAGAGAGAGAGAGAGAGAGAGAGAGAGAGAGAGAGAGAGAGAGAGAGAGAGAGAGAGAGAGAGAGAGAGAGAGAGAGAGAGAGAGAGAGAGAGAGAGAGAGAGAGAGAGAGAGAGAGAGAGAGAGAGAGAGAGAGAGAGAGAGAGAGCAGTGCGACATAGGGGGCGTGGAGGCGCCGATCGATGACAACTGTCGAAGGTCCGGGGGACCAGGGCAGGCGGTGCGAGTGAGAAAACGATGGTATAATCAAGGGCAGAATTTAAAGAAATGGTCCGGCACTGGGCCGAATTTGGGCAGTGGTGGTCGTGCTGGCAGAGCAATGAGAGCGGGTACTGTACTTGGTCACGGCGCGCCTGGCTTCCCTGGTTCTTTACCTCCTTCTCCAGTCTCTTTGTGACAAGGCTTACAGTAAAACAGACCATACTGGTTAACGCCGACCGTCTTGCCGCAGAGGCACAAGCACACGCAGCTGAAGATCATGATGGAGGCTGGAATGGCTGCGGCCATCACCAGAGAAGCCACCACTGCGGCTCGGTCGTAGTTGGTGATGACGTATTGGCTGGCGAACGGCGTGGTATGACAGGGGTAGACGGCAGGGTGCATGCCATTGCTTCCGTCGCGGCCCTTGTCGGCCAGCCAGGAGGTGCACTCCTTCTGAAGCGTGTTGACACAGCCTTCGATGTTGATCATCACCTTTGTGCGGTTGAAAATCTCCAGCATCTTCTCGCTGGGCAAGATCATACCGTCGCCGAGCTGCTGAGAGTTCACCTCCAGCACCCCCAAAACCTTTTTGTAATCTTTGAGGCTAGTAAACTCGGCCTCTGGCAATAACGCGCCGTTGACGCAGTCTTCAGCCTGCAGCTCTGAGGCCGAGACGTTCCTGATCTTGCTGCAGTACATGACGATCGGCTGGTCATCTTTCTTCCAGACTTCTGTGCCGTTAATCTCCATCGTTCCACACGTACCGTACTGGAACAGGTCCGGCGTGGACACGGCCATGTTGCCCATCTGGAGTTCCGAGCAGCGATCGACACAGTTTGGGTTCTCCAGTTTCTTGCAGTTGCCAGTGCTGCACTCGTAGATGCCGTTCAGCTCGTTGCAGGTGTACCGGGAGCAGATCTTGATGCCCTCCTGCTGCGGCGTCACGCTGCCGCCCTTGGACACAGTGCAGTCCTTGATGGCGGTGATGTTGCGACAGAGCGAGGTCAAGTTGGACTTGATGTCCGTCTCGTTGTTCTTGATCAGCGAGCAGTCCATGAACCGGTCGAGCTGGTCGCACTCTCCCACATTTTCGTCGCCCTCGGAGCAGATGAACTGCTGCGTTTTATTGTAGACCTGTGACGAGCAGAAGGTGGCCTTCACCTCTGTGCAGCTCTTGAACGTCACCGCTTGACCTCGTCTCCGCACTTTGGCGTAGATTATCTGGCAGGTGGAGCCACCCTTGCTCAGGCACCACTCCCCGCAGCTGACAGTGGTACAGTTTGTGCTCAGCACATTCTCCAGCGTTGTGCACACCGCCGCGTTAGCATCGAACTCGGCGTCCAAGGTCATCTTTGAGGGCGAGACGACAATGACACTGAGATAGAGCAGCGCGACGCCGGAGATGATGGAGACCAGTTGCATCAGGCAGATGCAGTTACAGAGCCGCTTGTCCAGTCCGTTTTGCTCCAGGCCGCCGGTCGGTGGTGGCGGCTCCTTCTTCTTCTTGCCCATTTTGACGCTGTTCTGTGTGCTGGTCTTCTAACTTGGTTCTATCGTTGAATGCTCACTTCAAAGGTGCTGCTACAGCCAGGTCCATCACCGGAGATTTGCTCGTCGAAATAGGCTCTGACGCGGGTTCTGCGGGTCACTTCAGCTCCACTGTAACACTGACGGCGTTGCGTCGCGGTCGACGCTGCCTAGGCATCGCTGCCGCATTGATCCGCCGTGGGCCGACCCGCCCGCTTGGCCGTGCGTCGTCATGGCGACGGTGGCGCCGGCACGACAGTAGCGGCCACCTCCGAAACTATCGACCGACCATCGCCGCAGCGCTGACCTCTCGAGCGTTCTGATTGGCCAACAACGAGGTACTATACAGTGTCCTGGCACGTGACCGATGTATTCCAAGACTATTTGCTTCTTGCTTGTATCGGGCTATCGTGGATCTTTGTCGTCTTTGTCTTTTCGTGAAAGGTCGGGGAGTCAGGTAGTTGCGCGACAACACGCCAGAAGTTGAACTTTTAATCTTTGTGACACCACTGTCCTGCTGTTCTCAATTGGATGCTAAAATGGCAAGGTCATTTCTGACCTGACTGGGCTTTGATTCGCGTTTTCTGCCGAGGCCTTGTTAATCTTCTTCTTTATTCGGATACTATCGAGGTCTAAGGGTAGGGATTGCATGCTTTAAGAGAGGCAGGCTTATGATAATCCTCATAAACGTCGCCAAGTTGTCGATCACTTTCACCACTTTACCTGCAACTGTTTTGCCAGCGCTTGCGTCCTGTACCCACCACTATTCCCCATGAAAGAAAGGCGACATTGGAAGCCCCCATTAAATGATTCATCCAAAATATGAGCACTTTATCGAGATACACCTGTGAAGGAGGGAGCCCTCGAACGACTGCTCACCTGTTTTGCATGACTGGGTTGTTTCTGGCGACTGAGAGAACAGAGATTGAACAACCGTACAGAAGTATGTATTTTACCTAACTTCCTACAATCATCTCACATTGCAGGTTTTCGCACCGCAAGCTACCGGCATTAATTGGCGTCATTTGCACTCTGCCAGCTTTACATGTGCATGGTTTGCGTAAAGGCTTTTGGAATCGATCTCGGCCGGGCATGTGCCGCGGGGCGCCGGGTTGTCAGCTTGTCAACGACCTTCAGGCTGACACCTGTGACGCCGGGCTGGTTGGACAGCTGCAAAACAGTCGATATCACAGGTGAGAGGTGACCGATAGAACAGCTGAGGACTCTCTGTGGTGTCGCACTTTTGGCCCTGGAATGACTCTCGCCGAAGACCGTGGCGCTCTTAAGATTGGGAACGCGAGGAAAGGCATGTCTCTTTCTTTGGGCGCTTCTTACAACATCTTGGTGCTCCAAATAGGCGCATATTTCCATATTGAAAATATATATTTGTGCCTGACCACTTGGAAATAATAGTTGCACCCTAGGGGAGGCATCTCGCTCAGACTATATCATCTCCTCGGACTGAAATCTTTCAACTGTGAATTGTTTGAATCAATGAAAGTACTTACCTCTTTTGAAAATCTGAGTGGGATTTGAAAACCGTATCTCTTTGTGGACGTGAAACAAGGTCCTGTGGAGATGAGCGATGCGACGAGCGATTAACGGGAAGTTGACATTATGATTGGACAAGTTATGCTTTCATTGTCCTCCCAAAATAGTCAACTTCACTTCACCTCACCCTATTTTGATGTAAAATATTCAGGCACGCCACTTGAAAATGAATGATGCGCCGTAGTGGAGGCGTCTCACTTAGACTTCTCACCTACTGGGACCGGTATCTTTTAACCCTATTTCCGGCAGGGGGCTAATATTGCCCCCCTTCAGGTTTTTCAAGAATATCTCCGAAACGGCTTGCGATAGAACTTTGAAACTTCCTGACTTTTCCTAAAACTAGTACAGGCAGGTTTTCTGAAATTTTCAAGATTATATATTTACCAGGGGCGGAGCTATGGCTGGGTTCTTGGGGAGGTTCTATCCACAAACCAAGTATTATCGTATGCGGTGAGTTCTTTGTAAAAGGAAGCCGTCTCTGCTGATCCTGATACCAGTTATATGGTTTTATTATATCATTTGTTATGTGAGGTGATAGTGCATTCACAATTGTCACTATTTGTATTCATCAGGCGCGGTTACAGCAGTTCAAAATGGGGGGAATGTTATCTAGAAGGACTAAACGTTAGTAAGTGAGAAGACTGCTTACAGCCGTGCCAGGGCGAATACAATTGGGTATATGAAAATTCAAAATAGTTATAACCCAATTTTAGATTACCAGAGGCGTGTCCAGTCACTATAATGTAGAGTAAATCACAAATATAAAAGCATATGTTTGTTCACTTAGAGCTTTGGGCGAGACTAGCATGTTCTGTATGTATTCAATTTCAGGAACGACTAAGGAAATATTTCGCCCATAGGTAGATCACGGAGACAACAGCATACGGAACGTGTTACCAATGGCGGAAAAGTGTCAGTATTTGAGGGGTTAACATTACATTTTCAAAATATATATTCCCAGCCAGTATCACCGCCGCGACTCAATATCTTCGTATATTGAAAATGTGTTTCCAATCACCCCCACCCCCCCGCGACAAGAGTCCTTGATCCGCCTATGTCACCCCCTTTCCCAGAGCTGCCATGGGAGGGTAAAAATTATCAGAAATAAATTTCAACTAGTCGAGGGACCAATATACTCATGCATACCACTCATATATTGTTGGTATGTATTTTACCCCACTATTTTACCTTACTGCATCCGCCCCTGATGAGTTTTTGTTTTTTTTTCATTTATTTATGTGTCAAAGATGCCAAGCAGTATATGACGGCTTCTAATCCGCGTAACAAAAACTTTTATGTTGTATATATTTCCCCTCATAGTCCTGGTCCTGGAACTGCCATTGAATTTCGAATTTTTGCGTAACTCGAGTATATGACAATTTTGAGTCAATTATTTGTAAATCTGAACTAGTTTTGTGAAAATCGTACAACAGAGACAAGGGTTATGGAAAATCTAAAAAATACACAAAAATTGTATATTTTGCACGAACTACCCCTAAAAAATAAAAATTTTGAAATTTTCTTTTTTCAAAATAAAGTTTAGTGTCAGGGGAATCTATAGCACTTTGAATTTTCAAAATGGGCCGGATAGATTACGAGATCTTAGGGGGCCGATATTGCCCCCTTGCCGGAAATAGGGGTAGCCGGGAGCCTGACGGAAATAGGGTTAAGTGCGAGTTGTTTGAATCAATCTATTCAGCTGCTGCATCACGTGACCGAATGTGAGTGTCAACTCTGAGTATCCGAAACCAAATCAACCCTCGCGCGCGTGTGTGTGGGGTTGATACATTGGTAGGAGACACGTCCAGAAGCTAGGCACCTGTGCCGCGCTCGCAGATCTGCCCCCGGGCTGGGTGTCGTCTTGTACCGACCACTGTGCACGCGGCGTCCCAGCTGACCCCCCACTCAGCACGAGCTGGGTCACTCAGCTCCGAGCAGCCTCGGCCCCTCCGCGGCGACCGCGGGCTTCCCGGTACCGCTGCACTGGTTGTCGCTGCATTGGGCGCAGGAAACTCTGACTAGCTCAAGTAAAGTTGGCGTACTGCGCATGCTGATGCGCAGTTCGTTGTTGTTTATTTATTTTTTTTGACAGACTTACAGATGTTGTTTATTTATTTTTTTGGCCGATGTCTACCATCATCTCACCCCCCTCCCCTGTGGACATTTCCGAGCACTGCAACTGTCCCGGTCTTTGAAAAGAGCAACGCGTTTATATGATAAATTCAGATTTAAGGTGGGAGGTGGGGTATCTTGTTCGCAGCGCCTTCAGCCCCAACCGTCTGTTTGCGTAACTTGCTGGGTCAGACAAGGTCATTGTCTGTTCCTCTGACTATTACAGCGCATGACTGTTACAGCGCACAGAATAACGATGCCTGTAACTTTGCTTTTAACCATACCAAGGCTATTGTTGAATAGCTGCAAACTGCAGTTGGCCTTTAGTCACATTTTGGTGAATTTAACCGTCTTAGGCTGGAATGCAACCGCGAAAATACAACCGGGGACTACTATTTCAATTCAGTCGGGCGGTAAGGTAACTGCAAAGCGGTGCGAAAAGAAGTGTCATTGACATTAGCCACTGATGGATAAGTAATAATAGCGGTGCCCCTGCATGGAAGTCCGGCACCGCGTTCTTCCTAGGTCGATACATGATTTATGAATCCCGTATTCGTTCCACATTTAGACCAGGCCTGGCGCTACTTTACATTGTCACGCTATTTTCGCGAGTGATTACAGCGGAGTCTTTTGATTCATCTTTGGGTTTGATCTGTCAGCCGCACCACTGAAGCCAGCTATAAATAGGGGGGGGATGTTAAAGTGATCATCCCAGGCAGGATTGTGCCGGGCTCAAGTCAGGTGAGCCAGTAACCCGAGGAAACGAAATGCTTCGCGTCTGGTTCCCGGTAATTATCATTATACCCACGTAGCGTCATCGCCCAGAATGCCGTCGTTGCAGCGGCTTCAGTCAGCATAAATTGAATTACCTAGATTTGAACTTTGATAAGTTTTGAAATGCTGCGGCGAGGAGCATGATGATAAGTTGATAAGATGTTCACTGGCCTGTTCCCTCGAATCCGGAAATGTAAAAAACGCTGAAGATTATATATTCAGGCACAGCCCTTCATCAGAATCATGTAGTAAATATTAATAATTCTCAGTCACAGTGTAGCCAGACCTCGAATATTCGAGGTCTGGCTGCACTATGACTGATAATTATTGATATTTACTACGTGATTCTGATGAAGGGCTGTGCCCGAATATATAATCTTCAGCGTTTTTTTACATTTCCGAATTCGGGGGACAGGCTAGTGAACATCTTATCAACTTACCTAGATTTGAGGTGAAGTTGAAAATCCCATCGGTGCTGGCTGGCTTATTTGTCAATGCCTGGGCTCTCCCGGCGCCCGCGACGCGATTGGGGCTAGAACAAGGTCAAGGGCATCAATTTGTTCGCTTGACCCAATAAGTGGATTGATTTGAGACATGACTATGATAGAAGCACGGTGCCCTTGACCGAGATTAAGCTCAAATTCCAATTTTTGTAAGATCGTGTTGCATATCATTTGGATCATTCGATCATGCGGGTCGGTGTGATATGAAACTTATTGTTGCATCTTGTTTCGTTCAAAAGTTATAGACACAAACGCATTCCATAAGCGTGATCGTTGATGACCTCTAATAGCCTTATTATAGACCCGACTGCAAATGGATTGGTGGTGTGCCGTTTTATCTTTCCAAGAGCTTCAGTATGATGTTGAGAAAGTAGATCTGAGTATTCTACAGAATATCCAGATGTAATGTAATGTAAGTAATGTAATGTGGAAGCCGAGGCACAGACTGATGTGATCTCGTTTTAGAGGAACAAAATTGCCTTACATGGCTTTAGCAATGCCGTCATAACTAGTTGACCTGACCTAACATTAATTTAAAGAATATTGTAAAATCAATCATCTGACTGGCAGCAAGGCGACGTGTTTCCCATTCAAATAGGATCGCAACCATTCGTGAAAACCGAGGGGGTAGATGAGAGTCAGAAATGAGCCCCAGGCGATGGTGGATCAAGAGGCTCTCAAGTAGCGGGGTGAACGACAGGACAGAGTAACATTCGTTGAGAATGACCTCTTTCCCTTGCATTCCCGACACTCGAGGCGGAGCAGCTAAAACAGTCTGTCTCATCAGGAGTCAGGCTTGGGCCGTGTCAAGTTTTAGAACAACATTACCGGAAATACTGTAACCAAACGATCTGCCATTAAAACCCATTAAAAACCCATTAAAGCAAATCCTACAACCAACATTTGGCGGATAGAGGTGAAACGTTGGGGGGAAGGAGGTCAACCAAGACACAATCAGGGAACACTGTTTTTGAAGGGATTCGGCTATAATTCGGCAGATTTTGGGGGCCATGGCCCGTTGCCTCCCGCTGGATCCGCTATGATGCGTGAAGTCAGGATCAGCTGAAGGTCGAATGAGTTATATATATATATATATATATATATATATATATATATAAAGTCGATTGCCGACACCAATTTAGGTTGTTTTTCGGTCCGGTTTCAAACAGCGCCGACAAACAATCGTCGCCAGATAATGGGAGGGTTCTGGAATGATTTCTAATTAAATTTATGATAAGGTCCTAATCATCCGTGGGCCTGCAAAATATGAAGTCTTACTTTTCAGTCATGTCTTGTTTTATTATATATTTTTCCCGAGTTGTTTCCAGCACAGCTGCTGGAGTCGGAGTCTCACTAAAGTCATCAAGGGACTTGTCACGGAGACCCCGACCCCACCACCCGAACGAGCGACTCCCACAATGAAGGGTTAATTTAGAAGCCAAAGTTTAACGTCCCGCAAAGCACAGGGACGGTCGACCCGCTCAGGTCACCCTCTCACCAGTCAGTTGCCAGCTGACCTCCGTCGAGTAAACTATTTAGCGCCGGAGCGTCTCAGGGGAACCAATCCCTAGTCTGGACATGCACTGCCAGTGCATGTTACCGGGCAGCGGACCGGAGCCCCGCGCTCTACCAACTGAGCTACCGGGGCGACTAAATATTGTACTATTAGTTGTGTGATGTTGCATTATGTATAGCCTGACCAAATTTTATTTGTGTTATTAATTAAGGACCAGAGACCACAGATTCCAAAATGAGCCTATATGTATCTGGCGACCATTGTTTGTCGACGCTGCTTGAAACCGGACCGAAAACAACCTAAATTGGTGTCGGCATTCGACCTTTACAAAGTCACAAAATCGCACTTCACAATACCAAACGTCACCCACCAAGGTGGTAAAGTAGGTACCCCTAGGGCTGCCCATTTTACTGGCACCCCCCAGGTTTGCAAAATAGTCCACCAGATTCCCATTATTTGGTCAAAATGCTACTCAGAACTGGTTTTGGTTTCCTCGAGACTAAAAAACTGACCATGCGCAGCTGGGATGAACATAGCCCCTATATCGTGCCAATACACGGTGATGCAGGAGACCAGAAGAAAACGGGTTGGAGCCTCTAGCTCAAAAACTATTTACGATGGAACAATAATTTTTTCTTCAAATGAAGGCTTTCTATTGGGTGGTCTAAGAAAGCACGCGCAATAATGGGTTTCGATATTGGGCTTTCGACCAATGACCATTTAGTGATGTCAGGAAAATATCATAATTGTATACTGGTGATAACCACTTTTAATTAAGAACTTAATACGGTAGAATGATGATGTTTACTTCAATTGAAAGCTGGTGGTCAAATTGTTTGGATAAAAATACAAAATATCATATTCAGATTCCAGATTTCGACAAATTATAATCTAGTGATGCCATAAAAATATCACTACACGTTGGTAATGTCATAGGTGGATCCAGAAGCCGGTGCCATCCATCCAGGGGCAGGCAAAGAGGGACAGAACTGCCCTCCCCGACCGACCCTCGGCGCCCCTAAAATGGTCACGGCGATCCAGTAAAGGATCGATGGCGCCCCCTTGAACTATGTCACTTCCAAGCCCTCCATGCGAAAATCGGCGCCCCGCGATAGGATTTCGCGTTCATCTGATAAGATTTTCCGGCCAAAAGTGGTGCTACCTTCGTCTGGATGGCAGCCCCCACCTCAGAAAGGTGCCCCCCACCTGCGATCGGTGATCCTGGATCCGCTTATGGGTTATGGTATTTTAATCAAGGACTTATAATGCTAGAATATCAATTTATAACTAACTAGAATGGTACAAACAAACACAAAACATACTTGTGTTTTGAATTCAGGTTTCCGTCAAATGACGCTGTGGTCAGGCATGAAAACGCCACAATTTTTCTTTGCTCACGCTGATTTTCAGTTCCACCACAGAGACTATTGAGGGTATTTGATGGCTCTGATGCTCAGTAGAATTGATTCAAATGACTACAAAGCCGGAAAATCTGACCAAAAGCAATAAGCTATAATAACTTGCGATTTATACGGAAACGTGTTTGATTTGGAGCATATCGACAACTGCATCTAAGGCCATGTTACGTGATATTACGTACACACATATGTAAAATCGCCAGTTTTTATCCTCTATAGTATTTAAATGGGGACAGCATCAGGCTGGCATGCGACGACCCAAAACAAATTCACGAGTTTAGTCCTCCGCTAGTTATCAGTAGGACTAAAACCGTCATAACTTGTTTTCGGTCGCCGGATGCCAACCTGATAATTCCATTATTAAGACTATAGAGGACACTCACGCAATTATTCGCTACAATTTTCCAGCTGATCTTGATAGTAATTTTTTTGCTGGTTTAAGAAAACGTGCTTTGTGGTGGATTTTATTTTCAAAACACACCGTTATTAACATGGTAGCACTATGTTGTTGGGACCAGTTAGAGCCGTATTTCTGTGACCAGAAGGTCACAGGAATCTGAACGGTAACAATGCAACGATGGCTAGCTGTTAGTGTTTGCGATTCTTGTTTGGAATCATGCCGTTGTTTTTTTAGTAAGATTGCGGTATGTAATAATATGGAAGAATTGTCATGTTTCAGCAGCCGTGAAATCGATGTGGCACGGTAAATGGAAGTAAGCAAGGTTTCCCGTGTTCCAATGAATCCTTAAACATATAATATCCATTTGATATAATTTCTAAAAAGTCACTTTTATGGGTTCCATCCTATTGTTTAGACCCGCTGCATCACTATCATGCAATACTGCAAACTAGACCATGAAACCTATAAACTATCAAATATGTTTAGCAAAAAGACTATCGATTTTATAGCCACACCCGTTTATTGCGCTTCATAGAGTACGAATGAAATTTCACGTGTAACACAGTACCAAGTCACAATTAATCGCAAAAAAGCATTGATGATTCTCCCCTCACAGCACCTCTAAGCCGCCGACGCTACCGGCACCGCCGGCCTAGATTTTGAGTTTAGATCTCAAGTGCTTAATACGGTGCAAATCTTTGAACTACCTGTAGTTTTTGTTGTTCGGTGTCTTTTGGTGAAGTTGGGATGCACCTTCTGGAACTTCTCCACGCCCTGGAAGTTTTTATGAGCTGGTCTTCCCTAGTAAAAATATTGATGCATTTTGTAATGGTGCCGCAGCACCTCTCGGTCAGGTCATTGGCCACTCTGACATTCCGCACAAACTCCTTTGTTCCCTTGTACTGCTGGTCCTCGCCCCCACAGTTTGGAATCCATCACCAGCCACGTGTGATCGATTTTGAAGATTGTGAAGAGCATGAATGAGTTGGAGCCGCACAGGTCGGCCAGTTCGGTCATGGAGGTGAGCTTCTCGAAGGAGTACTGCAAAGGGGGTTGTGGGCGAGGCTGCTACAAGTCGACCACAAGTAACTGGCGATGATTCCAAACTGTGGGGCGAGGACCACCAGTACAAGGAAACTGAGGATTTTGTGCGGAATGTCAAAGTGACCAACGACCTGACCGAGAGGTGCTGCGGCACCATCACAAAGTGAATCAAAATTCTTCCCTGGAAAAGCTCAGAAGAATACAACTGCTGCAGGGTATGGACATGTTCTGGAAGGTATATGCCAACTTCACCAAGAAGACACTGACAAATAAAAACTACTGGTAGTTGAAGTTTAAAGGTTTGCACCGTATTAAACACTCGAGGTCTAAACAGAGAATCTAGACCGGCGGTGCCGGTGGCGTCGGCGGCTGGGATGTATTGTGAAGGGAGAATCATCAATGCTTCTTGTGAATGACTGTGGCTTGGTACTGTGTTACACGTAAGCTCCTTGTCGGATTCATACTCAATGAAGCGCAATAAACGAGGTGGGTGAATATAACCAGTAGTCTTTTTGCTAGATATATTTGATAGCTTATGTTTCATGGTATAGATTGGGGTATTCATGCGATATGGGGGATATCTTCAACCTCGCTGCGCATGGTCAGTTTTTGAGTCTTGAAGAAAAAAACCAGTCCTGAGTAGCATTTAGGCCAAATAATGAGAATCTGGTGGACTATTTTGGAAACCTGCAGCTGCAAATAAAATGGGCAGCCCTAAGGTACCCCCTCCGCGAGGTCTTGTCCCTGGTATGAAAGTATGCATCATCCCCGCTTTCTTTTGCGTAGGAAGTCGATTTTGAGGAAGTAAACTTGAAGAAAACGTCACCAACCTTAGCTGTGTCGTTTTCCTTGTTTCTATCTATGAGGGAACCACGATTAAAATGTTTTAGCGGCGCGACTTCTAAATGATCTTCAATCATTATGGAATTTGCACGGGGTACCTATCTCAGCTAACCCAATCGGGACAGGACACGATTACTAGCAAAAAATTGTTCCTTAGAATACCTAATGTATATATATATATATATATATATAAAAAAAAAAAAAAAAAATATATATAATCTGTGTGTGTGTGTGTGTGTGTGTGTGTGTGTGTGTGTGTGTGTGTGTGTGTGTGTGTGTGTGTGTGTGTGTGTGTGTGTGTGTGTGTGTGTGTGTGTGTGTGTGTGTGTGTGTGTGTGTGTGTGTGTGTGTGTGTGTGTGTGTGTGTGTGTGTGTGTGTGTGTGTGTGTGTGTGTGTGTGTGTGTGTGTGTGTGTGTGTGTGTGTGTGTGTGTGTGTGTGTGTGTGTGTGTGTGTGTGTGTGTGTGTGTGTGTGTGTGTGTGTGTGTGTGTGTGTTTGTATTGTGTTGAAGTTTACAGCAGCATTGAGACTTATCACTTTTCTTCCATTTGTTTCTATAAGCCTGATCTTATTTTTCTGTTCTCCGTTGGTTTTTTTCGAAAGGCACGTTCATAGTTATACTGTAGGTAAAGAAAATATGGAGCAGCATACTTTTAAAACCGGATCTGGTTTATTCGCAAACCATCTCCAGGTAAGATGGTTTGCAAATAGACCGAAACCGGTCCTAAATGTATGCTGCTCCATATTTTCTTTACTTACTGTACAACTATGAACGTGCTTTTCAAAAAAACCAACGAAGAACATAAAAATAAGATCAGGCTTATCAAATGGAAGAAAAGTGATAAGTCTCAATGCTGCTGTAAAATTCAACACAATATGTTTAGAAAACAATCTGCTTTCCCCGTTTTTCATATATATATATATGAATTACCGGATAATACCGGAATTACCGGATATATTATAATATACCGGATTTTCCATTTTCTATTTTCTATATATATATATATATATATAGAAAAAAATAGAAAATGGAAAATCCAGTCCTAAAAGTATGCTGCTCCATATTTTCTATATATATGATGGTATATATATATATATATATATATATTGTTGTGGCGGCCCGAATGTCGTGCGGACCAGTGTAGCTCAGTTGGTAGAGCATGGGACTATTAACCCAAGGGCCGCGTGTTCGATTCTCGCTACGGGTGAAACTTTTTGTTATTTACCACAGCGTGGTTGATTCTTGGGTTAGTGAGAAGCGTTGATTGGTGCGTTTTTGATCACGTGACTGGGTCACGTGACGCTGAGGTGATGTCGGGGTGGCGCCGGGGGCGGAGGGCAGACTACCAGACGCTGCACTCGAGGTAAGGTCGGGAACCCTCCACTCCCTCCATCGGTGCCTCGGACCCTCCGAGCACCGGTCCTTCTTGCCTCCGGCGCCTCGGACCCTCCGAGTGCCACTCCTTCTTGCCTCCGGCGCCTCGGAACCTCCGAGTGCCACTCCCATTGCTCCGGCGCCTCGGACCCTCCGAGTGCCACTCCCATTGCTCCGGCGCCTCGGACCCTCCGAGTGCCACTCCAGTGCCCCGGTGATCTCCAGGCTGACCCCCCCTGCCTGTCTTTCTGGGGTTGTACTTGCTCAATTGTCGTTGTCGTTGTCGTTATCATCGTTATGTGTGCATTTGGGATTCTCCGTCGTTGAGTTTGTGCCCTCCGGGGTGAAATAGATTTATTTACTATTTCCGTGGCCTTGTCTCGCGAAGGGGGTCCAGGCCAGGCATAACATTGGTGTCAGAAGTTCTTATTTCGGACCCACTTGCCGTAGTGTTCATTCAGGTTGGGACAAACATGATAGGAACCCGTTCCCAACAAAGGAGACTGGCTGATGACCCAAAAGATGAAGCAGAGGATAGTTTGCCTCCTGATGGCAGCGCAACTTCGTGTGTACTGGAGACTGAAGTTTCAGAGGCTTCTGGGGCCCAGCCGTCTGTGGACCTACCGGTTTTATCTGCTCAGATTTTAGACACGATGAACGCTATGAGTAAGGCTCTGGCCCAACAGGCTGCCGATCATGTGACCCTGGCTCGCCAGGTTGCGGACATTTCTAGATCTCTAGATGATCCGTGCGGATTTAAATGTCCAAAAGACTCCACTACTCAGGGTGCTGTGGCGGCCAAAGCAAACGCATCCTATCAGGGTATCGATAACGCCGAGTCTGGACAGTCACCTCCTGGAGCCGGTTCCGAGCCAATAACCGGGAGGCGTTTTGCTAAACCACAGGAGTATGATGGGTCCGTCCCTTGGGAAGCCTTCCGGGCACAGTTTGAGGCGGTGGCGGCCATCCATGGCTGGAACGCCCGGGACTCTCTTGGTGAACTGGTTGCATGTCTCAGGGGCCCGGCATTGGAGATGTTTTCCCATCTTTCGGCTATCGATCGAAGGGATTTTAGTCGCCTGATGACTGCTCTCGAACAGCGTTTTGGCTCTGGTCACCAGGAAGCCTGGTTCCGTGCTCAGTTCCGCAGGAGGCTGCGAACGGCGGGGGAACCGCTGCCGGCACTAGCCAGAGAAATAGAAAAACTGGCATATCAGGCATATCCGTCTGCCTCACAGGAACTTAGAAACTCACTGGCTTGTGATCAGTTCCTGGAGGCCCTCGGTGACGCAGACTTACAAATCGCAGTCCGCCAGTCCCGTCCCACTAACCTGCAGGATGCACTGGCCGGCGCGATTGAGTTTGAGGCCATTCGCAGATCTGTTAGAGCAACAAATATGGATACACACTCTGCGTCAGGGTTCTCTACTCGTCAGGGCCTTTCGGAGAGTGCCTCAGGGGGTACTACAATGGATTCAAAGGACCAAACGCTACATGATATCCTCCAGAGACTGAGGGTGCTGGAAACCACCCTCAAATCTACGACTGGTCAAACACGCGGAGGCCCACCCACCCACGCACAAGGTCGGCGTTGCTGGGGATGTGGGCAGACAGGCCATATTATCAGGTTCTGTCCTCTAAAGCAAACGTCGAGCGACTCTGCTAGTGCCATGCAGGGTCCGGGAAACGGTCAGTGACTGGCATTCAGGGGCAAAGGTCAGTCAATTTCCGTCCACGGCCCCAAGGAGCGGTGTCTTTCCGCAGTTTTGGAGATGTTGATAGTTTGCTGGTAGACTGCACCGTGAATGGGGGAGTCTGGCCTTTTGTAATCGACTCAGGTTCCAACTGTACACTTCTCCGGCGTGACCTAGTGGATGGAGCATATTTGCCTGAGGTTCCGGGGGGCTCTGCGACGTAACCGGGCGTAGGACAGTCTTGAGGGCCCTTTGGATGTAGAAATAGAGCTCAAAGGCTGCAAAACAACGCTACCGGTTTATGTTGCCGACGAGTTGCAGGAGCCTGGAATACTTGGCCTGGACTATCTTGGTCTGAATGATTGCGTCTTAGACTTCCCAGCCCGGGAAATAAAGGTGTGTGGGGTTCATGTGCCTCTCACGGTCCGTAAAGCACAGAGATCTCCTCCGAGAGCACTGAGGATACGAGTCTCAAAGACAGTAAAAATCGAGCCTGGAACTGAGTCGTTCCTGCCATGCAAAGTGGAGGGACTCACGTTCGCGTCTCCGGGTCTTATCGAGGCGGGTCCAATCAGGCGCTCGGGGGTGGTCGTGGGTCGCACCATCGTGGATACCCGTAACTCATCTATCCCTGTACTGGTTGCAAACATGTCGGAGCAGCCGGTCCGCCTGCAAGCTGGTACCTATGTCGGTAAATGCGAGCAGGTAGACGTCATGAAAAGCCGAGGGGACAAAGAGCTAGAAAATCTCTCACCCGATGCTATACCCGACCACCTAGAGGACTTGCTCACCCGAGCATCCCAGGGCCTTACCTCGCAGGAAGCAATAGAGGTAAAAATGCTACTCACTGAATTCCATGATGTGTTCTCATCGGGTGACAATGACCTGGGCCATACCGCACTAACGGAACATAAGATCGATACAGCAGATAGCCGACCAGTAAAAATACCACCACGACGCATTCCCGTCCCCAAGCGTGGAGAGGCGAAACAAATTGTTGAGGATATGAGCAGGCAAGGCCTCATCGAGCCTTCTCAGAGCCCTTGGTCCTCACCACTGGTAATAGTAAAAAAGAAGGACGGGTCGCTTCGATGCTGTGTCGATTATCGACATCTCAATGAGGCTACAATCAAAGATTCCTATCCCTTACCAAGGATAGACGATACTCTGGATGCACTCTCAGGGGCGCAATGGTTCTCTACACTTGATCTTAAGTCAGGGTATCACCAAATTTCGGTCGCAAAATCCGACAGACCGAAAACAGCTTTCTCGACCGGAAGTGGCTTCTGGCAGTGGCGCGTTATGCCCTTCGGGCTCTGTAACGCCCCTGCCACGTTTGAGAGGCTGATGGATAGAGTGCTGGCTGGCTTGCACTGGAAGACGCTTCTTGTATACCTGGACGATATCGTGGTCTTCGGGTCGAGCTTTTCAGACGAGCTGCAGCGCCTACGGGAAGTTTTTCAGCGCATGCGTGAAGCCAACTTGAAACTAAGCCCTAAGAAGTGTCATTTGTTTCGGCGCGAAGTCCAGTACCTCGGACACGTAGTCTCGCACGAGGGTGTCAAAACAGACCCAGAGAAAACTAGAGCGGTGGATGAGTGGCCAATACCCAAAAACAAGAAGGAACTTCGCAGCTTCCTGGGTCTTTGTACTTATTACCGAAAATTTGTCAAAGACTTTGCTAGCATTGCGTCTCCATTGCACGCATTGACTAAAGATGACGCACGATTCCTGTGGGACTCCTGCTGTGCTGATGCATTTGGGAAGCTGAAGGGTGCTTTGACGTCTGCACCTGTGCTCCGGTACCCGGACACAGATAAAGAGTTTGTCCTAGACACTGATGCGAGTGGGTGTGGTCTGGGAGCGGTGCTTTCCCAAGTTGACAACGGTGGTGAACATGTTGTAGCTTTCTACAGTCGGACGCTCTCCGCCGCCGAAAAGAACTACTGCGTAACCAGAAGGGAGTTGCTGGCGGTTGTGGACGCTATTCGTCACTTTCACCACTATATCTATGGTGCACCATTCACAGTCCGGACCGACCACTCTGCCCTTCGGTGGCTGCAGAATCTTAAAGATCCTGAGGGGCAACTAGCGAGATGGTTGGGAAGACTAGGACAGTACGATATGAAGGTACAACATCGTGCGGGTGTGAGACATTCAAATGCGGATAGCCTGAGCCGCCGTCCATGCCCAGAGAGCTGCAAGCACTGCCAACGAAGAGAAGGTACGGCAGCAGGGCGCTGTCGATCCCTGACAGTCGCAGGAACCACTGAGTGTCCTATACCTATACAGGCCGCAAACCGGACCACGAAACGCGCTCAGTTACAAAGACAAGATACCGAACTATTCCCGTTGATCTCATGCCTAGAAAAGGACGAAGGTAGACCCCCCTGGGAAGCCGTCACGGCTCTCAGTCCTGTGACGAAGCGGTACTGGGCGCAGTGGGATCTGCTCCGGTTGTCAGATGGGGTTATGCAAAGGAAATGGGAGACAACAAATGGCTGCACTGTCAAGTGGCTCACTGTGCTACCACGGAGTTTAAGAGAAGAGGTGATGACAGAAATGCATGGTTCAGTCACCAGCGGTCATTTTGGAACAAAGAAAACATTACTTAGACTCAGGGACCGATTCTACTGGATAGGCATGCGCCGCGACGTCACCGAGTGGTGTCGGACATGTGCTATATGCATAGCAAAGAAAGGACCACCACATGCACCACAGGCACCGCTCCAGATATATAATGTCGGGGCCCCGCTGGAGAGAGTGGCGATAGATGTAATGGGCCCTCTGCCAGTTTCTAATTCAGGAAACCGTTACATTCTGGTCGCAATGGATTACTTTACAAAATGGCCAGAAGCGTACGCGATACCCAACCAGGAAGCGTCCACAGTGGCTAAAGTCCTTTTTGACGAGTTTTTTCACGTTTTGGTGTTCCTTTCGAACTTCATTCAGATCAAGGCAGAAATTTCGAAAGCAATGTCTTCAAGGAATGCTGTAAAATTCTTGGAATCCGTAAAACCAGGACAACTCCACTTCATCCCCAGTCGGATGGAATGGTGGAGAGATTTAACCGAACCCTTGGACAGGAACTTGCCAAACGCTGTAAGGATAGCCAGGAGGAGTGGGATCAGCATCTGCCACTTCTCCTTATGGCTATCGGTCGGCTGATAACGAAACCACTGGTTTCACTCCAGCCCAATTGATGATTGGGCGGGACCTGCGACTGCCCATCGATCTGATGGTCGAACGGCCACCTGGAGATGATGAAGTGTCAGGCACATCAACGCAGCATGCTAGGGCTCTGAGGCACAGACTTCGGGAAGCACACCTGCACGTCCAAGAGAAACTACAGGTTACCTGTCAGGCCATGAAACTGAGACATGACGCTAGAACATCGGCAACGGTTCTCACAGAAGGAGACCAAGTATGGCTCTACAATCCTAAACGTAGAAAAGGTCAAACCCCGAAACTTATGTCTCCCTGGGAGGGGCCGTACATAATCCAAAGAAGACTGTCCGACGTAACTTACCGCATCCGCAAAGGCGGAGGTGCGCCAAAAGTTGTACATTACAACCGACTTTGGAAAGTAGGAGGATCCTCCAGTTATTCCTGGCAGAGCGACCCGGTGGGCCTCCCCCAACCCCGTTGGAGTCTGGACTGGACTCTAATTCCAGCGTTCCCGCTGCGTCTGCTGGGGATGTGAATAGTCCACATGACAATTCTCTGGGGATACTTGGTGCAGTCTCTGGTCCTGGGAACCCTGGGGTCGTCCCGGAATCCGGAAACGGCTCTGCTACAAAGAGCAGTACTCGGCGCCGTGAACTCCGAAGGGACAGGCGACCGCCAACACGATTCGGCGACTTTATCACCCATGTGTGTCACGTATGAGCTGCAGTGGATGTTCACTCAGCCCCATCGTGAATCTGTCAACAGTGTTCACATTACGATTCCCATTTATACATATCATAGCCCCGTTGCCGTTCTCTTTTGTGTTCCTACTGATTTGTTCTGTTTTGAGTGATAGCACGAGTGCCAGTAGCTGTGAGCGATATTGTATAGAATCGAAAGTAAGAGGGTAGCAGGTTGCATAGGTGTAAATCAGCTGCGGCGAGGATCCGCCCAACATGCTGTCAGCGGGCATGCCTGCTCTTTTGGAGATACTGTTTTTTTTCCTGTTTCAGCTCGCGGCCATGTCTGCTCATCTCAACGAGGAGGTCCTCTTCATCACGGATGAAGACGTTGAGGAGTTCCGTCGGATACCCGCCGGGGAGATGGACGTCGCGGAGGTACACCTCCTCCTGGGTGACTCGATGGCTGTGCGCCTTGGGCCTCGCTTGAATGTCCGCCCGCCGCACATTCTTTTGGAGCGCCCACGAGGCGGAAACACCTGGAGCGGAGTGGTACGGCGGCTGGGCGAGGACATCCGTTGCTGGCGGGAGGCCGCCGCGGCATTCCGCTGTAAGCTGGGGGTAGCGGTCATCTGGCTCTCCGGGAACGATATCTACCCGAGAGCTGGAGCCGCTCCGCCACTGGAGGATCTGGAGGCCCAGGTGTCGGCGGCGGTGGACGCCCTGCGCCGGGTCGCTGGGAGTGTCCTGCTCCTGGGACCTCTTCCGCGCTACCGGGTGGATGCTGGTCTACCCTGGACAGATTGCGCAGCTTACCAGCACGAACGACAGCTGGTGAGGCTGTACCGAGAAACCGAAGATGTCAAGCTGATAATTTTAGGACGCTACCTGACTAAGACGTTTAAGAAATGGCGGATCCTCGGCAGAGACTCCAAGCAGCTGTTTACCCCGGATGGTGTCCACCTGTCCGGGGCGGGGAAGGACAGGATCCTGCCGTACCTGCCGGCCTGGTTGCGGTGGTCGCCAGAGACCGAAGAGTGAACCCGCAGTGGTTAGGTTGTCGATGTTTTTTTCTACAGACTGTCGTTTCGGGTCGAAACCTTTTTTTGGGGGAATAGTGTTGTGGCGGCCCGAATGTCGTGCGGACCAGTGTAGCTCAGTTGGTAGAGCATGGGACTATTAACCCAAGGGCCGCGTGTTCGATTCTCGCTACGGGTGAAACTTTTTGTTATTTACCACAGCGTGGTTGATTCTTGGGTTAGTGAGAAGCGTTGATTGGTGCGTTTTTGATCACGTGACTGGGTCACGTGACGCTGAGGTGATGTCGGGGTGGCGCCGGGGGCGGAGGGCAGACTACCAGACGCTGCACTCGAGGTAAGGTCGGGAACCCTCCACTCCCTCCATCGGTGCCTCGGACCCTCCGAGCACCGGTCCTTCTTGCCTCCGGCGCCTCGGACCCTCCGAGTGCCACTCCTTCTTGCCTCCGGCGCCTCGGAACCTCCGAGTGCCACTCCCATTGCTCCGGCGCCTCGGACCCTCCGAGTGCCACTCCCATTGCTCCGGCGCCTCGGACCCTCCGAGTGCCACTCCAGTGCCCCGGTGATCTCCAGGCTGACCCCCCTGCCTGTCTTTCTGGGGTTGTACTTGCTCAATTGTCGTTGTCGTTGTCGTTATCATCGTTATGTGTGCATTTGGGATTCTCCGTCGTTGAGTTTGTGCCCTCCGGGGTGAAATAGATTTATTTACTATTTCCGTGGCCTTGTCTCGCGAAGGGGGTCCAGGCCAGGCATAACATTGGTGTCAGAAGTTCTTATTTCGGACCCACTTGCCGTAGTGTTCATTCAGGTTGGGACAAACATGATAGGAACCCGTTCCCAACAAAGGAGACTGGCTGATGACCCAAAAGATGAAGCAGAGGATAGTTTGCCTCCTGATGGCAGCGCAACTTCGTGTGTACTGGAGACTGAAGTTTCAGAGGCTTCTGGGGCCCAGCCGTCTGTGGACCTACCGGTTTTATCTGCTCAGATTTTAGACACGATGAACGCTATGAGTAAGGCTCTGGCCCAACAGGCTGCCGATCATGTGACCCTGGCTCGCCAGGTTGCGGACATTTCTAGATCTCTAGATGATCCGTGCGGATTTAAATGTCCAAAAGACTCCACTACTCAGGGTGCTGTGGCGGCCAAAGCAAACGCATCCTATCAGGGTATCGATAACGCCGAGTCTGGACAGTCACCTCCTGGAGCCGGTTCCGAGCCAATAACCGGGAGGCGTTTTGCTAAACCACAGGAGTATGATGGGTCCGTCCCTTGGGAAGCCTTCCGGGCACAGTTTGAGGCGGTGGCGGCCATCCATGGCTGGAACGCCCGGGACTCTCTTGGTGAACTGGTTGCATGTCTCAGGGGCCCGGCATTGGAGATGTTTTCCCATCTTTCGGCTATCGATCGAAGGGATTTTAGTCGCCTGATGACTGCTCTCGAACAGCGTTTTGGCTCTGGTCACCAGGAAGCCTGGTTCCGTGCTCAGTTCCGCAGGAGGCTGCGAACGGCGGGGGAACCGCTGCCGGCACTAGCCAGAGAAATAGAAAAACTGGCATATCAGGCATATCCGTCTGCCTCACAGGAACTTAGAAACTCACTGGCTTGTGATCAGTTCCTGGAGGCCCTCGGTGACGCAGACTTACAAATCGCAGTCCGCCAGTCCCGTCCCACTAACCTGCAGGATGCACTGGCCGGCGCGATTGAGTTTGAGGCCATTCGCAGATCTGTTAGAGCAACAAATATGGATACACACTCTGCGTCAGGGTTCTCTACTCGTCAGGGCCTTTCGGAGAGTGCCTCAGGGGGTACTACAATGGATTCAAAGGACCAAACGCTACATGATATCCTCCAGAGACTGAGGGTGCTGGAAACCACCCTCAAATCTACGACTGGTCAAACACGCGGAGGCCCACCCACCCACGCACAAGGTCGGCGTTGCTGGGGATGTGGGCAGACAGGCCATATTATCAGGTTCTGTCCTCTAAAGCAAACGTCGAGCGACTCTGCTAGTGCCATGCAGGGTCCGGGAAACGGTCAGTGACTGGCATTCAGGGGCAAAGGTCAGTCAATTTCCGTCCACGGCCCCAAGGAGCGGTGTCTTTCCGCAGTTTTGGAGATGTTGATAGTTTGCTGGTAGACTGCACCGTGAATGGGGGAGTCTGGCCTTTTGTAATCGACTCAGGTTCCAACTGTACACTTCTCCGGCGTGACCTAGTGGATGGAGCATATTTGCCTGAGGTTCCGGGGGGCTCTGCGACGTAACCGGGCGTAGGACAGTCTTGAGGGGCCCTTTGGATGTAGAAATAGAGCTCAAAGGCTGCAAAACAACGCTACCGGTTTATGTTGCCGACGAGTTGCAGGAGCCTGGAATACTTGGCCTGGACTATCTTGGTCTGAATGATTGCGTCTTAGACTTCCCAGCCCGGGAAATAAAGGTGTGTGGGGTTCATGTGCCTCTCACGGTCCGTAAAGCACAGAGATCTCCTCCGAGAGCACTGAGGATACGAGTCTCAAAGACAGTAAAAATCGAGCCTGGAACTGAGTCGTTCCTGCCATGCAAAGTGGAGGGACTCACGTTCGCGTCTCCGGGTCTTATCGAGGCGGGTCCAATCAGGCGCTCGGGGGTGGTCGTGGGTCGCACCATCGTGGATACCCGTAACTCATCTATCCCTGTACTGGTTGCAAACATGTCGGAGCAGCCGGTCCGCCTGCAAGCTGGTACCTATGTCGGTAAATGCGAGCAGGTAGACGTCATGAAAAGCCGAGGGGACAAAGAGCTAGAAAATCTCTCACCCGATGCTATACCCGACCACCTAGAGGACTTGCTCACCCGAGCATCCCAGGGCCTTACCTCGCAGGAAGCAATAGAGGTAAAAATGCTACTCACTGAATTCCATGATGTGTTCTCATCGGGTGACAATGACCTGGGCCATACCGCACTAACGGAACATAAGATCGATACAGCAGATAGCCGACCAGTAAAAATACCACCACGACGCATTCCCGTCCCCAAGCGTGGAGAGGCGAAACAAATTGTTGAGGATATGAGCAGGCAAGGCCTCATCGAGCCTTCTCAGAGCCCTTGGTCCTCACCACTGGTAATAGTAAAAAAGAAGGACGGGTCGCTTCGATGCTGTGTCGATTATCGACATCTCAATGAGGCTACAATCAAAGATTCCTATCCCTTACCAAGGATAGACGATACTCTGGATGCACTCTCAGGGGCGCAATGGTTCTCTACACTTGATCTTAAGTCAGGGTATCACCAAATTTCGGTCGCAAAATCCGACAGACCGAAAACAGCTTTCTCGACCGGAAGTGGCTTCTGGCAGTGGCGCGTTATGCCCTTCGGGCTCTGTAACGCCCCTGCCACGTTTGAGAGGCTGATGGATAGAGTGCTGGCTGGCTTGCACTGGAAGACGCTTCTTGTATACCTGGACGATATCGTGGTCTTCGGGTCGAGCTTTTCAGACGAGCTGCAGCGCCTACGGGAAGTTTTTCAGCGCATGCGTGAAGCCAACTTGAAACTAAGCCCTAAGAAGTGTCATTTGTTTCGGCGCGAAGTCCAGTACCTCGGACACGTAGTCTCGCACGAGGGTGTCAAAACAGACCCAGAGAAAACTAGAGCGGTGGATGAGTGGCCAATACCCAAAAACAAGAAGGAACTTCGCAGCTTCCTGGGTCTTTGTACTTATTACCGAAAATTTGTCAAAGACTTTGCTAGCATTGCGTCTCCATTGCACGCATTGACTAAAGATGACGCACGATTCCTGTGGGACTCCTGCTGTGCTGATGCATTTGGGAAGCTGAAGGGTGCTTTGACGTCTGCACCTGTGCTCCGGTACCCGGACACAGATAAAGAGTTTGTCCTAGACACTGATGCGAGTGGGTGTGGTCTGGGAGCGGTGCTTTCCCAAGTTGACAACGGTGGTGAACATGTTGTAGCTTTCTACAGTCGGACGCTCTCCGCCGCCGAAAAGAACTACTGCGTAACCAGAAGGGAGTTGCTGGCGGTTGTGGACGCTATTCGTCACTTTCACCACTATATCTATGGTGCACCATTCACAGTCCGGACCGACCACTCTGCCCTTCGGTGGCTGCAGAATCTTAAAGATCCTGAGGGGCAACTAGCGAGATGGTTGGGAAGACTAGGACAGTACGATATGAAGGTACAACATCGTGCGGGTGTGAGACATTCAAATGCGGATAGCCTGAGCCGCCGTCCATGCCCAGAGAGCTGCAAGCACTGCCAACGAAGAGAAGGTACGGCAGCAGGGCGCTGTCGATCCCTGACAGTCGCAGGAACCACTGAGTGTCCTATACCTATACAGGCCGCAAACCGGACCACGAAACGCGCTCAGTTACAAAGACAAGATACCGAACTATTCCCGTTGATCTCATGCCTAGAAAAGGACGAAGGTAGACCCCCTGGGAAGCCGTCACGGCTCTCAGTCCTGTGACGAAGCGGTACTGGGCGCAGTGGGATCTGCTCCGGTTGTCAGATGGGGTTATGCAAAGGAAATGGGAGACAACAAATGGCTGCACTGTCAAGTGGCTCACTGTGCTACCACGGAGTTTAAGAGAAGAGGTGATGACAGAAATGCATGGTTCAGTCACCAGCGGTCATTTTGGAACAAAGAAAACATTACTTAGACTCAGGGACCGATTCTACTGGATAGGCATGCGCCGCGACGTCACCGAGTGGTGTCGGACATGTGCTATATGCATAGCAAAGAAAGGACCACCACATGCACCACAGGCACCGCTCCAGATATATAATGTCGGGGCCCCGCTGGAGAGAGTGGCGATAGATGTAATGGGCCCTCTGCCAGTTTCTAATTCAGGAAACCGTTACATTCTGGTCGCAATGGATTACTTTACAAAATGGCCAGAAGCGTACGCGATACCCAACCAGGAAGCGTCCACAGTGGCTAAAGTCCTTTTTGACGAGTTTTTTCACGTTTTGGTGTTCCTTTCGAACTTCATTCAGATCAAGGCAGAAATTTCGAAAGCAATGTCTTCAAGGAATGCTGTAAAATTCTTGGAATCCGTAAAACCAGGACAACTCCACTTCATCCCCAGTCGGATGGAATGGTGGAGAGATTTAACCGAACCCTTGGACAGGAACTTGCCAAACGCTGTAAGGATAGCCAGGAGGAGTGGGATCAGCATCTGCCACTTCTCCTTATGGCTATCGGTCGGCTGATAACGAAACCACTGGTTTCACTCCAGCCCAATTGATGATTGGGCGGGACCTGCGACTGCCCATCGATCTGATGGTCGAACGGCCACCTGGAGATGATGAAGTGTCAGGCACATCAACGCAGCATGCTAGGGCTCTGAGGCACAGACTTCGGGAAGCACACCTGCACGTCCAAGAGAAACTACAGGTTACCTGTCAGGCCATGAAACTGAGACATGACGCTAGAACATCGGCAACGGTTCTCACAGAAGGAGACCAAGTATGGCTCTACAATCCTAAACGTAGAAAAGGTCAAACCCCGAAACTTATGTCTCCCTGGGAGGGGCCGTACATAATCCAAAGAAGACTGTCCGACGTAACTTACCGCATCCGCAAAGGCGGAGGTGCGCCAAAAGTTGTACATTACAACCGACTTTGGAAAGTAGGAGGATCCTCCAGTTATTCCTGGCAGAGCGACCCGGTGGGCCTCCCCCCAACCCCGTTGGAGTCTGGACTGGACTCTAATTCCAGCGTTCCCGCTGCGTCTGCTGGGGATGTGAATAGTCCACATGACAATTCTCTGGGGATACTTGGTGCAGTCTCTGGTCCTGGGAACCCTGGGGTCGTCCCGGAATCCGGAAACGGCTCTGCTACAAAGAGCAGTACTCGGCGCCGTGAACTCCGAAGGGACAGGCGACCGCCAACACGATTCGGCGACTTTATCACCCATGTGTGTCACGTATGAGCTGCAGTGGATGTTCACTCAGCCCCATCGTGAATCTGTCAACAGTGTTCACATTACGATTCCCATTTATACATATCATAGCCCCGTTGCCGTTCTCTTTTGTGTTCCTACTGATTTGTTCTGTTTTGAGTGATAGCACGAGTGCCAGTAGCTGTGAGCGATATTGTATAGAATCGAAAGTAAGAGGGTAGCAGGTTGCATAGGTGTAAATCAGCTGCGGCGAGGATCCGCCCAACATGCTGTCAGCGGGCATGCCTGCTCTTTTGGAGATACTGTTTTTTTCCTGTTTCAGCTCGCGGCCATGTCTGCTCATCTCAACGAGGGAGGTCCTCTTCATCACGGATGAAGACGTTGAGGAGTTCCGTCGGATACCCGCCGGGGAGATGGACGTCGCGGAGGTACACCTCCTCCTGGGTGACTCGATGGCTGTGCGCCTTGGGCCTCGCTTGAATGTCCGCCCGCCGCACATTCTTTTGGAGCGCCCACGAGGCGGAAACACCTGGAGCGGAGTGGTACGGCGGCTGGGCGAGGACATCCGTTGCTGGCGGGAGGCCGCCGCGGCATTCCGCTGTAAGCTGGGGGTAGCGGTCATCTGGCTCTCCGGGAACGATATCTACCCGAGAGCTGGAGCCGCTCCGCCACTGGAGGATCTGGAGGCCCAGGTGTCGGCGGCGGTGGACGCCCTGCGCCGGGTCGCTGGGAGTGTCCTGCTCCTGGGACCTCTTCCGCGCTACCGGGTGGATGCTGGTCTACCCTGGACAGATTGCGCAGCTTACCAGCACGAACGACAGCTGGTGAGGCTGTACCGAGAAACCGAAGATGTCAAGCTGATAATTTTAGGACGCTACCTGACTAAGACGTTTAAGAAATGGCGGATCCTCGGCAGAGACTCCAAGCAGCTGTTTACCCCGGATGGTGTCCACCTGTCCGGGGCGGGGAGGACAGGATCCTGCCGTACCTGCCGGCCTGGTTGCGGTGGTCGCCAGAGACCGAAGAGTGAACCCGCAGTGGTTAGGTTGTCGATGTTTTTTTCTACAGACTGTCGTTTCGGGTCGAAACCTTTTTTTGGGGGAATAGTGTTGTGGCGGCCCGAATGTCGTGCGGACCAGTGTAGCTCAGTTGGTAGAGCATGGGACTATTAACCCAAGGGCCGCGTGTTCGATTCTCGCTACGGGTGAAACTTTTTGTTATTTACCACAGCGTGGTTGATTCTTGGGTTAGTGAGAAGCGTTGATTGGTGCGTTTTTGATCACGTGACTGGGTCACGTGACGCTGAGGTGATGTCGGGGTGGCGCCGGGGGCGGAGGGCAGACTACCAGACGCTGCACTCGAGGTAAGGTCGGGAACCCTCCACTCCCTCCATCGGTGCCTCGGACCCTCCGAGCACCGGTCCTTCTTGCCTCCGGCGCCTCGGACCCTCCGAGTGCCACTCCTTCTTGCCTCCGGCGCCTCGGAACCTCCGAGTGCCACTCCCATTGCTCCGGCGCCTCGGACCCTCCGAGTGCCACTCCCATTGCTCCGGCGCCTCGGACCCTCCGAGTGCCACTCCAGTGCCCCGGTGATCTCCAGGCTGACCCCCCCCTGCCTGTCTTTCTGGGGTTGTACTTGCTCAATTGTCGTTGTCGTTGTCGTTATCATCGTTATGTGTGCATTTGGGATTCTCCGTCGTTGAGTTTGTGCCTCCGGGGTGAAATAGATTTATTTACTATTTCCGTGGCCTTGTCTCGCGAAGGGGGTCCAGGCCAGGCATAACATTGGTGTCAGAAGTTCTTATTTCGGACCCACTTGCCGTAGTGTTCATTCAGGTTGGGACAAACATGATAGGAACCCGTTCCCAACAAAGGAGACTGGCTGATGACCCAAAAGATGAAGCAGAGGATAGTTTGCCTCCTGATGGCAGCGCAACTTCGTGTGTACTGGAGACTGAAGTTTCAGAGGCTTCTGGGGCCCAGCCGTCTGTGGACCTACCGGTTTTATCTGCTCAGATTTTAGACACGATGAACGCTATGAGTAAGGCTCTGGCCCAACAGGCTGCCGATCATGTGACCCTGGCTCGCCAGGTTGCGGACATTTCTAGATCTCTAGATGATCCGTGCGGATTTAAATGTCCAAAAGACTCCACTACTCAGGGTGCTGTGGCGGCCAAAGCAAACGCATCCTATCAGGGTATCGATAACGCCGAGTCTGGACAGTCACCTCCTGGAGCCGGTTCCGAGCCAATAACCGGGAGGCGTTTTGCTAAACCACAGGAGTATGATGGGTCCGTCCCTTGGGAAGCCTTCCGGGCACAGTTTGAGGCGGTGGCGGCCATCCATGGCTGGAACGCCCGGGACTCTCTTGGTGAACTGGTTGCATGTCTCAGGGGCCCGGCATTGGAGATGTTTTCCCATCTTTCGGCTATCGATCGAAGGGATTTTAGTCGCCTGATGACTGCTCTCGAACAGCGTTTTGGCTCTGGTCACCAGGAAGCCTGGTTCCGTGCTCAGTTCCGCAGGAGGCTGCGAACGGCGGGGGAACCGCTGCCGGCACTAGCCAGAGAAATAGAAAAACTGGCATATCAGGCATATCCGTCTGCCTCACAGGAACTTAGAAACTCACTGGCTTGTGATCAGTTCCTGGAGGCCCTCGGTGACGCAGACTTACAAATCGCAGTCCGCCAGTCCCGTCCCACTAACCTGCAGGATGCACTGGCCGGCGCGATTGAGTTTGAGGCCATTCGCAGATCTGTTAGAGCAACAAATATGGATACACACTCTGCGTCAGGGTTCTCTACTCGTCAGGGCCTTTCGGAGAGTGCCTCAGGGGGGTACTACAATGGATTCAAAGGACCAAACGCTACATGATATCCTCCAGAGACTGAGGGTGCTGGAAACCACCCTCAAATCTACGACTGGTCAAACACGCGGAGGCCCACCCACCCACGCACAAGGTCGGCGTTGCTGGGGATGTGGGCAGACAGGCCATATTATCAGGTTCTGTCCTCTAAAGCAAACGTCGAGCGACTCTGCTAGTGCCATGCAGGGTCCGGGAAACGGTCAGTGACTGGCATTCAGGGGCAAAGGTCAGTCAATTTCCGTCCACGGCCCCAAGGAGCGGTGTCTTTCCGCAGTTTTGGAGATGTTGATAGTTTGCTGGTAGACTGCACCGTGAATGGGGGGAGTCTGGCCTTTTGTAATCGACTCAGGTTCCAACTGTACACTTCTCCGGCGTGACCTAGTGGATGGAGCATATTTGCCTGAGGTTCCGGGGGGCTCTGCGACGTAACCGGGCGTAGGACAGTCTTGAGGGGCCCTTTGGATGTAGAAATAGAGCTCAAAGGCTGCAAAACAACGCTACCGGTTTATGTTGCCGACGAGTTGCAGGAGCCTGGAATACTTGGCCTGGACTATCTTGGTCTGAATGATTGCGTCTTAGACTTCCCAGCCCGGGAAATAAAGGTGTGTGGGGTTCATGTGCCTCTCACGGTCCGTAAAGCACAGAGATCTCCTCCGAGAGCACTGAGGATACGAGTCTCAAAGACAGTAAAAATCGAGCCTGGAACTGAGTCGTTCCTGCCATGCAAAGTGGAGGGACTCACGTTCGCGTCTCCGGGTCTTATCGAGGCGGGTCCAATCAGGCGCTCGGGGGTGGTCGTGGGTCGCACCATCGTGGATACCCGTAACTCATCTATCCCTGTACTGGTTGCAAACATGTCGGAGCAGCCGGTCCGCCTGCAAGCTGGTACCTATGTCGGTAAATGCGAGCAGGTAGACGTCATGAAAAGCCGAGGGGACAAAGAGCTAGAAAATCTCTCACCCGATGCTATACCCGACCACCTAGAGGACTTGCTCACCCGAGCATCCCAGGGCCTTACCTCGCAGGAAGCAATAGAGGTAAAAATGCTACTCACTGAATTCCATGATGTGTTCTCATCGGGTGACAATGACCTGGGCCATACCGCACTAACGGAACATAAGATCGATACAGCAGATAGCCGACCAGTAAAAATACCACCACGACGCATTCCCGTCCCCAAGCGTGGAGAGGCGAAACAAATTGTTGAGGATATGAGCAGGCAAGGCCTCATCGAGCCTTCTCAGAGCCCTTGGTCCTCACCACTGGTAATAGTAAAAAAGAAGGACGGGTCGCTTCGATGCTGTGTCGATTATCGACATCTCAATGAGGCTACAATCAAAGATTCCTATCCCTTACCAAGGATAGACGATACTCTGGATGCACTCTCAGGGGGCGCAATGGTTCTCTACACTTGATCTTAAGTCAGGGTATCACCAAATTTCGGTCGCAAAATCCGACAGACCGAAAACAGCTTTCTCGACCGGAAGTGGCTTCTGGCAGTGGCGCGTTATGCCCTTCGGGCTCTGTAACGCCCTGCCACGTTTGAGAGGCTGATGGATAGAGTGCTGGCTGGCTTGCACTGGAAGACGCTTCTTGTATACCTGGACGATATCGTGGTCTTCGGGTCGAGCTTTTCAGACGAGCTGCAGCGCCTACGGGAAGTTTTTCAGCGCATGCGTGAAGCCAACTTGAAACTAAGCCCTAAGAAGTGTCATTTGTTTCGGCGCGAAGTCCAGTACCTCGGACACGTAGTCTCGCACGAGGGTGTCAAAACAGACCCAGAGAAAACTAGAGCGGTGGATGAGTGGCCAATACCCAAAAAACAAGAAGGAACTTCGCAGCTTCCTGGGTCTTTGTACTTATTACCGAAAATTTGTCAAAGACTTTGCTAGCATTGCGTCTCCATTGCACGCATTGACTAAAGATGACGCACGATTCCTGTGGGACTCCTGCTGTGCTGATGCATTTGGGAAGCTGAAGGGTGCTTTGACGTCTGCACCTGTGCTCCGGTACCCGGACACAGATAAAGAGTTTGTCCTAGACACTGATGCGAGTGGGTGTGGTCTGGGAGCGGTGCTTTCCCAAGTTGACAACGGTGGTGAACATGTTGTAGCTTTCTACAGTCGGACGCTCTCCGCCGCCGAAAAGAACTACTGCGTAACCAGAAGGGAGTTGCTGGCGGTTGTGGACGCTATTCGTCACTTTCACCACTATATCTATGGTGCACCATTCACAGTCCGGACCGACCACTCTGCCCTTCGGTGGCTGCAGAATCTTAAAGATCCTGAGGGGCAACTAGCGAGATGGTTGGGAAGACTAGGACAGTACGATATGAAGGTACAACATCGTGCGGGTGTGAGACATTCAAATGCGGATAGCCTGAGCCGCCGTCCATGCCCAGAGAGCTGCAAGCACTGCCAACGAAGAGAAGGTACGGCAGCAGGGCGCTGTCGATCCCTGACAGTCGCAGGAACCACTGAGTGTCCTATACCTATACAGGCCGCAAACCGGACCACGAAACGCGCTCAGTTACAAAGACAAGATACCGAACTATTCCCGTTGATCTCATGCCTAGAAAAGGACGAAGGTAGACCCCCTGGGAAGCCGTCACGGCTCTCAGTCCTGTGACGAAGCGGTACTGGGCGCAGTGGGATCTGCTCCGGTTGTCAGATGGGGTTATGCAAAGGAAATGGGAGACAACAAACTGGCTGCACTGTCAAGTGGCTCACTGTGCTACCACGGAGTTTAAGAGAAGAGGTGATGACAGAAATGCATGGTTCAGTCACCAGCGGTCATTTTGGAACAAAGAAAACATTACTTAGACTCAGGGACCGATTCTACTGGATAGGCATGCGCCGCGACGTCACCGAGTGGTGTCGGACATGTGCTATATGCATAGCAAAGAAAGGACCACCACATGCACCACAGGCACCGCTCCAGATATATAATGTCGGGGGCCCCGCTGAGAGAGTGGCGATAGATGTAATGGGCCCTCTGCCAGTTTCTAATTCAGGAAACCGTTACATTCTGGTCGCAATGGATTACTTTACAAAATGGCCAGAAGCGTACGCGATACCCAACCAGGAAGCGTCCACAGTGGCTAAAGTCCTTGTTGACGAGTTTTTTTCACGTTTTGGTGTTCCTTTCGAACTTCATTCAGATCAAGGGCAGAAATTTCGAAAGCAATGTCTTCAAGGAATGCTGTAAAATTCTTGGAATCCGTAAAACCAGGACAACTCCACTTCATCCCCAGTCGGATGGAATGGTGGAGAGATTTAACCGAACCCTTGGACAGGAACTTGCCAAACGCTGTAAGGATAGCCAGGAGGAGTGGGATCAGCATCTGCCACTTCTCCTTATGGCTATCGGTCGGCTGATAACGAAACCACTGGTTTCACTCCAGCCCAATTGATGATTGGGCGGGACCTGCGACTGCCCATCGATCTGATGGTCGAACGGCCACCTGGAGATGATGAAGTGTCAGGCACATCAACGCAGCATGCTAGGGCTCTGAGGCACAGACTTCGAGGAAGCACACCTGCACGTCCAAGAGAAACTACAGGTTACGCTGTCAGGCCATGAAACCTCGAGACATGACGCTAGAACATCGGCAACGGTTCTCGCAGAAGGAGACCAAGTATGGCTCTACAATCTCAAACGTAAGAAAAGGTCAAACCCCAGAAACTTGTGTCTCCCCTGGGAGGGGGCCGTTACATAATCCAAAAGAAGACTGTCCGACGTAACACCCCGCATCCGCAAAGGCGGGAGGTGCGCCAAAAGTTGTACATTACAACCGACTTTGGAAAGTAGGAGGATCCTCCAGTTATTCCTGGCAGAGCGACCCGGTGGGCCTCCCCCAACCCCGCGTTGGGAGTCTGGACTGGACTCTAATTCCAGCGTTCCCGCTGCGTCTGCTGGGGATGTTGAATAGTCCACATGACAATTCCTCTGGGGATACTTGGTGCGAGTCTCTGGTCGTGGGAACCTTGAGGTCGTCCGGAATCGGGAAACGGCTCTGCTACAAAGAGGCAGTACTCGGCACGCCGTGAACTCCGAAGGGACTGAAGTGCTGACCGGCCAACACGATTCGGCGACTTGTATCACCCATGTGTGTCACGTATGAGCTGCAGTGGATGTTCACTCAGCCCC